>RJWT010027579.1:0-15466 GCA_004365215.1 Cuniculus paca
TTAAGGTAATATAATTAAGGCCATTAAGCTATTAATTGTATGTGTTGTTTATAAATCATGAAGCCTTTATGAGTTTTCATTCTTTGTTTTTACTTCACTTCTTGAGTACAAATTAAAGGAAAAAGTTCAAGACAGGATTGAATAAATATTTGAACATTACGTTAGCTCTTCCAAGGATTAATATTGTCGCCCAGTCCCACAAGAAGCAGTAATACTCAAAGAATGCTTCTTAATTTTTTCAGAGTCTAAAAGCAGAAAGTAAATTGTTCATTGAAAATACCTATATATTTGAGAATTTGATTTGAGCAGAAAACGTGCACTGTTCTTAAACAAGAATTTTCTATTGAGGTTTAGTGTAATGTGTGTTCTCTTAAAGCAGCTTGTATTTATGTGATTCTTGCCAATTTTGATTCTGTCACAAGCTACAATTAGACACAATGTTTAAATAACTCACAGGAAATTGCCAGTCAGTGCTGTCATCTCTAAAGACCATACAGTACCGCAATAGTATATAGTGACTCAGGAATAAGAAGTGTTAGTGAGAAGTCACACAGTCCTCTGTTTAGTAAGACATGCTGCAGTGCTGCTGGTTAAGGGGGATTGAAAATTTGTTCTTTCGTTCCTTATGTAAGCAATACAAGTACATGGCTAGACAAATGTTCTGGTATACCATGGTGGTAGTTTTTATTGACATCTGCCTTATTGAGCTTGCAGCCTCGCGCTTGCCAGGCAGGTGCTAGTGCTGCTGATCTATGTCCTCGCCCATATTTAAAGTATGCTTGTTAGTCTAAGGTCAGGGCACTTTCATTTATTAATGGCAATTTTAAAGTAGTATAATATAGATTTTTTAAAAGATAATAAGTTATTAGGTTAAGAAAGCCTCTTTTACTTTCTTGGTGCTTTCTCTGTAGTAATTTTTTTTTTACTTCAGTTTTGACAGGCTGTTAAATATATATATTTAACAGCATAAACTGAAGCACTTGTGGTATCACCATCATGTTAAAATTCAGTATCAAATAATCTGTAGCATAGTAGAACCAAAGATGGGAATTGGATAAATGAGCAGCAAAGATTTTGAAACTAGCATTGAATTGGAGTCTTCTTCAGTTATATATGAAAAATAACCTCTCACTTTTAAATGCTCTGGTACAAAAATCTTACCTCCAGAGACTGACATAATTATTCTAGGGTGAGCCCTGGAAATGAGTCTTTCCCGAAGGCTCTAATGCTATCTGCAACTAGGAAAGAATCCTCTGGGTTAATTGATGGCACTTTTAGGAGATCTCTTTGACCCAGGGGACATGACTTCATAATCTTTTCTTCCCTTCTACCTGACAATATAAAAATTATTACACATTCAACAGATTTTTTTGTCATGTAACATTAGTGTAAAAAAATCCAAAGTTCACACCAAATTAATCCTTACAATATAAAATTATTTCAGGGTGTTTATTTAAAGAGTTCACTTAAGGAGGAATTATTTTTATTGTATTATCTTACAGGACTTTTTTTTTTATAACATTCCATATTTTACAACTACAGAAAAGATTATGAAGACAAAAGGCTTTTCCTGCCTCTTATACCCAGTGGTTCTGGTATATTATATGTTGAATGAATGAATATGTGTCCTTTGAACACTTTGCTCTAAATAAGTTTTAGGCAGTATGTAGTTAGGACCAGAGATGAAGACAGCAAGGTACTGAGGTCAGACGTGAGCTTGGGTTGAGGTTATGGAAGAAAAGGACTATGTCATAAGTGTTCTGTGCTCTTCAAGTTTCTTAAGTACATATGCCATTGGGAATTCATATGCAGTTACATTTTAGGAGCAGTACGGACACAGGATACTACTTAGAACTACATTACATAAATCTTAAATTAATGGAGATAGCCTGGTTATAGAAAGAAAATACATTTATTTTGTGTTCATCTGGATTATTACTTTTCATGGAAGTAATTGTTGTTGAAAAACAAATCTTACATCTGTACCCTCACAGACCTCTCACAGCCTTGCAAACTGATAGGTTTTCTCCCACCATCACAACTGTTTTTCAGTGTTGAAAGATGCGTCAGAGAAGCTCAAACAGCTTGAGATAGAGAACAGTCCTTTGCAATCCCTTCGATCCAACGTCGATGTTAACATCAACAGCCAGGTATTCGGATCTCTCTGCTTTCTCCTTGTGACACAACTCTAGAGTGTCCAGAAATCTTTTCTTTCTAAAGATAATACTTTCTTATCTTTTGCTAGGAAATGCATATCTTTCTGTGCTGAGCTTTTATAAACCTATGTTCTTATTTAAAAAGATGAAATTTATGAATGTTTAGGAGGAAAAGGAGGAAACTTGCACAATACCACCAAGAATTGTAAGGTCATTTCATGATTTTTTAAACACACAGTCAAAAGTGTTACTGCTGTTAAACCTTTTATTTTGATTTAACCCATCTGGTTGAAGAACTTGCTAAGTCTTTTGAAATTATAGCAGGATTTGTTTGAAGACAGCTGCTTAGTAGGGTAAACGAAGAGAACAGAATTTCATGTGCTTCAGCTTCATCTTTCATTCCCTTATTTCTGTCCTCCTTGAAGGTTTTTTAGTTTGGTTTGGGTGTTTCTGTTTCTGTTTTTGTGCACCAAGGATTGAGGTTTGCGCACCAGTTAAAACTTTGGTTTATTTTTATAATTTTTAAAAATTTTCTTATTTCTATATTTGATTGGTAGGGATAACTAAAATAAGTTGAATAAGGTAGAAATTTTATAATTATATCAGCTACAAGAGGTCCACCCTTAAATAGAATAATGATTTTAAGCAATGATCTGGAGAAACTTTTTTTTCTATAAGTAGACTACTCATAACAAGGTCATCTGAGTCTGGTGGTGCTTTCCTGTAATCCTAGCACTTGGGAGGCCTGAGGCAGGAGGATCCCTGAGAGTTTGAGACTAGTCTGGGCTACATAGTGGAGCTCAAGGCAGCCTGAATTGCATAGCAAATCCCTGTCTCAAAAAACAAACGAAAAAAGGCTAAGATGATTTATTTTTTCTTTTTGAAAAAGAAAGAATTGACTTGCTGTGGTCTGTCATCCTCAGATAACTTAAGTAATTTCTTTAGAGACTAATATAGAGTAGAAAGTGACTGTCTTTCTTGCATTGTCATTGCCAGTATTAAAAGTATCTTTCTGGATCCATATCTTTTTTTTTTTTTTTTTTTTTTGCGACACCGGGGATTGAACTCATGACCTTGCGCTTGCCGGGCAGGCGTTTAGACCGCTGAGCTAGGTCCCCAGCCCTCTGGATCCGTATCTTTCCTTCCTTTTTTTCTTCCTTCCATCCTTTCTGATTTTTTCTTAGAAATATATTTTAGAAGCTGAATTTCAGAAAGACTCCATTTTCTTGACTCCTTCAGTATTTATCATAATTGTCTGTTGGTATCTTGGTTACTTTTCTTTTATTGCTGAGACAAAATACCTGACACCCAAAATTAGGGAAGGGAAGGTTTATTTCTCACAGTTCTTGGGGATTTCAGTCCATACTTAGCTGGTTCCAAGGCAGGGTCGTGTCACTGAGGGGCAGCCTGCCTCCAAGTGGCAAGAGCAAACAGGGCAAAAGAGGGGAAAAGCAAGTCTCCTTCCTGACTTTACACTGTAGGCTGGCTTCACCCCTGGGTGGGTGCAGCACTCACACCACCAATCCCAGCGCTAGACAACAAACCACCCACAAACACTAGATTCAGCTGCTTGCATGACTGCATGAGACTTGGGGGGCCACCTAGACACAAACTGTAACAGTTGGCTTTACAGTTACAATTTATTTATATCTCTGTAAGGTAGGTGAATACAAAGTCAGAAACAGAAGGTTACATTGAAAATTCAGACAGTTAGTAATTATACAAAATTTAGTGGCAGACTAGAGTATATTCCCTGCATATCTTACTATAGTATTACTGGGCCTCTGAAGCAGAGGATCTATTACATTAATCTTTTTTGTTCGTTTGCTTGTTTTTGTTTTTGTTTTTGTTTTTTGTCTTGTTGTTTCGAGGTCTCACTATGGAGTTGAGTCTGGCCTTGAACTCACTACATAGCCCAGGCTGGCCTCAAACTCATGGTAATAATCCTCCTGCTGGGATTATAGGCGCACACCACCATGCCTGGCAATTACATTAATCTTGAATCCTTAAAAAATGAGGAAGGAGTATGAGTTCAGGATACAAAGGGGAGTGAAAAATTGGACCAGATTAGTGGGGTTGAACCTATGGCACACATGCTGCAGTGAGCACACAGAGCCCTCGCTGTCGGCACATGGCCAAATTGCCCCAGCATCAGATAACAGCACACACAGGGGTGGTGTTGGCACTTTGCCATACATAAGTGGGTTTTGGTTTGCAGTTTGGGCATTTGATCTGTAAAAGGTTCACCATCACTGGGCTAGATGAAGGACTGTTGCCATCAAGGAGCACTTGGGAAAGCGCATAGCTAGGAAGAAAATCGCTAATACGTAGCTGGGGCTTGCCCTATGCCAGGTAAGAATAGAAAGAAGAATTCAGTATTGTACTCATACATGAAGAACTCCAGACTGCACTATCTGTAATTAGTGTGTTGTCAAAAACTTGAGTCATGTTTTATTAATATGACACATTTTTAATCCAGGCTGATTTTCTACCTTTATATCAACAGGTGATGTTTGCTTAAGGAATAGAAATTAATTTTAGTGTCAGTCTTACTAACAAAGATATTTTCTGGAAAAAACTTATTCTAAAATACATTATTTTGATGCAAACTACAGTTGCTCAATGACTAGCTCTTAAAATGGTACAACTGGTACCAAGGATTTAGCTCAGCAGCACAGCGCCTGCCTGGCAACCGCAAGGTCTTGTGTTTGATCCCCGGTACCAAAAAAAAAAAAAAAAGGTGCAACCAAGAAAGTCTGAGCCAGTGACACAATCTTGAGGCTCAGATGAGCACTACTTGCAGAGTTGGCTGAGTCATGAGAACCCCTTGCAGAGAGCTCTCAGGCCATAGCAGTCTTTTATTGCACGGGACTGATAGAATCACCTGCAATGTTTTCATATACTATTGATTTATTCTACAATGTGTTTATTGTCTACTTTTTGTAAGACAGAATATTGTGTGGAACTCACAGATGAATGACAAGGTCCTGGTCCTTAGAAAACTTTAAACCTGTGCCACAGAGCCCAATAAAAGTTAGTATTACAAATGGCCATTCCAGTGATCACTTCCTGTCCCACATCTCTTAAGCTAATGGAGTTTTCAAATGATAATGTATGGAAAGTACAGTTATTAAAGGCAAAATCTGAATCCATGAAGACTTTGGGTTTTTTGTTTGTTTGTTTTCATTTTATTTTGTTTTTGTTTTTTTGAGATAGGGTTTCACTATGCAGTTTAGGCTGGCCTTAAACTTACTTTGTAGCCTAAGCTAGCTTTGAACTCACAGTGATCCTCCTGCTTCAGCCTCCCAAGTGCTGGGCTTACAGGCATATACCATCATGCCCAGCCTCCATGAAGATTTTGAAAGGCTGGAATGATGGACTGAATTTAAGAAAATAGGTAAGTCCTTACAAGTACAAGATTAAGGTAGAGGACTAGAATATCTTAGCAACATGTGTGAAAATAAATTAAGAATATATAAGTGCAATATTAATCAACTACAGAATAACTATGATGTATTAATTAAAAGAATTTAATGAAGTCCAACTGGGCATGATGGCACATGTCTGTAGTTCCAGTATTTAGGAAGGCTGAAGCACAAGGATCACAAGTCAAGTTCACCTGGGCAACTTACCTAGAATGTGTCTCAAAATAAAAAGGACTAGGAATGTAGCTGAGTGACAAAGTGCCTCTGAATGTCCCAGCGTGATAGAGTGCCTCCATACCACAAGAAAAGGGGTGGGAGGAGTCCAAACCATAGCATGTATTTTGTTCATTTCTGGATAGCATTATTTTAAAATGACACAGGAAAAAACCTGAAGTAGTTTCAGAAGATTCTTTATGGGGAAGGGTCTTGAAACTAAGTTATAGCTGCACATTATGAGCTTGAAGATCACCATGTAGAAATTTCCAGAGAGAGCACTTCAGCCACATTGAGTTATCTGAAAAGCTATTATGTGAAAGAACAATTAATGTGACTTGTGTTTAAATAGCCTCAGAGAAAAGTTAAGGTCAGTGCATATATTAGAGGCATTCTGTTATGGTTTGTATTTGGATGTCCCCCCAAAGCCTGATGTAGTCATGGAGGCAGCTGAGTCTAGCGTTTGTGATTGGTTCATTGTCTAGCACTGGAATTGGCAATGTGAGAGCTGAACCTGTCCAGGGGCAGGTAGATGGCATACAATATAAGGGAGGGAAGAAGGTATACTCTTCCCTTTTGCCTTTTTCCCTCTTGTTGCTTGCAGCCGTCATGAGGGTTGCCACTTAGCCATACCATTTTGCCTTAGAAGCAGCTCAGTATGGACTGAAATCTCCAAAAAAAACAAAAAAAAAAACAAAACTGTGAGCTAAATGAGCCTTCCCTTCCTTCATTTTGGGCATCAAGTATTTTGTCTCAGCAATGAGGGAAAAGTGACCAAGACAAAAAATCGGTACCAGGAATGGGGTCATTGCTGTGACTATCCCTGACCATCTATTCAGACTATCCCTGGCCATATATTCAAGAACCTTTGAGATTGACTTGTGGGGAGAGTTTGGAAAGGTTTAGAGATGTCACCTGAAAGAGCAACCCAGGAATGGCTTAGGCTGTTTTGTATGGGAGATTCTGGTTAGAGCTCAGAAGACCAGAAGGCTGATAGAAATCCTGCCAGTAAAGAACAGGCTCAGGAGGTTTCTGCTGGAAAGGACTGCACTGCTTGTGGACTCCAGATGATGTGTGTTATGACTTGGCAGAAAGTTTGTCGGCATTTTACTCATGTCCAGAGACTTTGCTTGAGACTGAGATTAAGAGCAGCGGACTGATTAATCTGGCCCAAGAAATTTTAAGGCAGTCAAATGTTGAGGTGGTGGTGTGGTATTGTTGGGGGCTTTTAGCCAGATTTATGTTGTGAATCAAGAACAAAGAGCCCAGCAGGGTGATTTGAAATGTTGTGAGTTTGTCCCAGGAAAAAGCTCCATTAAGGCTGTAGACTGCAAAGATATAGCTGAGCTCTTGATTGTCGAGAAGGGACAGAAGAATATAAAAGATGGCCTGGGAGCATCACGGGAAGTGGCAGTTCTCCATCCTTTGCAGCTTCAAAACTGCAGAAATGAAAGACTTTGCTTTGAGGAGAAAGCCACAGAGCACTGTGTTCCAGAATGGCAGTAGCCACCAAAGAAGGTTCCAAAATGGTGGTGGCCACACGAGGTTCCAGAATGGCAATGGCATAAAAAAATTTGTTCCTCAGAATCAGATTCAGAGTGCTTAGTGATCCAGACACTCGACTCCTGCAGGCAAGAGAGAGGAAAGCCTGGTTACTGCTCCAGCTGGCAGCAGACCTCAATATCATCTACATGGTGCTGAGTTTAGGTGCATACAGAATGCAAGAGTTTTGAAGTTAAAAATGCTTCCACCCTGATTTCAGAAGGCCTGGGGGACCAGGCATTGTGCCCCTATGAGGCAGTAGGTGAAGATGTGAGGGTGAAGCCAGAGGTGCAGTAGAGAGCCCAGAAGTTTGGAAGAGCCAGGAACATGGATTGTCCAAGGAAAGCTGCAAGGAAGGAGTAAAGCCAGCTCAAGAGAGAAGCCATGGGAGATACAACCACCAGAAGTTCCTTGGGGGTGGAGTCAGTCAAGCCTTTTGGAGCTCACCACCAGATTGCTTCAGATGCTAAACATGGAACTCCAGGACTTAATGTTTGCCTTGCCGGATTTTGGATTTCCTTTAGTCCCATTCCTTTGTATCCCCATTTGTACCTTTGGAATGGTAATATTTGTCTTGTGCCACTGAATGTTGGAAATGTTTAACTTTGTCTTCATTTGTACGGGGGCTCACAGCTAAGTTTGCCTTACATCTCAGAGGAGACTTGGACTTGAACTTTTCAGCAGTGCTGAAGCTGTTAGGACTTTGGCAACTCATGGAGATGGACTAAATGTCTTTTGCATAAAGGATGTGTGTTACGGTTTGCATATAGATGGCCCCCCCCAATCCTTGTGTAGTCACGGAAATGGCTGAATCTAGTATTTATGATTGATTCGTTGTATAGCACTGGGATTGGCAGTGTGAGTTCTGTACCCGCCCAGGGGTACAGCCAACATACAATGTAAGGTCAGAATGGGGGCATGTTTTCCTTTTTGGCGAGGTTTGCTCTTGCCGCTTGCAGCCGCCATGAATGGCTGCCCCCTTTTGTTCTGGCTGCTGCCTTGAAGTGTTGCCCCAGTGCCATGCTACCCTGCCTTGGAGCCAGCTGATATGGACTGAAACCCCAAAACTGTAAGAAATAAATCTTTCCTTCCTTCAGTTTGGGTGTCGGGTATTTTGTCTCAGCAACAGAAGAAAAGTAACCAAGACAGAATTTGGTACCAGAGGAGTGAGGTCGTTGCTGTGACTGTACCTGACCATGTGGTTCAAGAGCTTTTGGAAATGGCTTGTGGGAAGAGTTTGGAAAGGTTCAGAGCTGTCACCTGAAACAATAGCCCTGGACCAGCTTAGGCTGTTCTGTAGGAGAGATTCTGGTCAGAGCTCAGGAGACCAGAAGGCTGATAGAGAGCCTGCCAGTAAAAACCAGGCTCAGGCGGATTCTGCTGGGAAGAAGGACAGCACTGGGTGTTGGACTCCAGTTGATGTATGCTATGGCTTGGCAGAAAGTTTGTCTGCATTTTGCTCATGTCGAGAGACTTCGCCTGAGACTGAGATTAAGGATGGTGGACTGATTAATCTGGCAAAAGAAATATCAAGGCAGTCAAATGTTGAGGCCGTGGCATGGCTATTGTTGGGGGCTTTTAGCCAGATTTATATCACAAATCAAGAGTACAGGGCCCAGCAGCGTGATTTGAAATGTGAGTTTGGCCAGAAAGGATGGTCCAGTAAAGCTATGGACTGTGAAGATAAAGTTGAGAGCTCGATTGCTGAGGAACAGAGAAATAGAAAAGATGGCCTGAAGGCAGTGCAAAAAGCAGTAAGTCTCAAACCTTTGTAGCTTCCAAACTGCAAAGGTGAAAGACTTTGCTTTGAGGAGAAAGCCTCAGAGCACCATGTTCTAGAATGGCGGCAGAGGCCCCAAGAGGTTCCAGAATGGTGGCGGCATAGAGAATCTGTTCCTCAGAATCAGGTTCAGAGTGCCCAGCGATCCAGGCGCTCGACCCCTACAGCCAAGAGAGGGGAAAGCCTGGCTACTGCTCCAGCTGGCAGCAGACCTCAGCATCATCCACGTGGTGCTGGTTTTAGGTGCACATGGAATGAACAAGTTCTGAGGTTGAGAAAGCTTCCACCCCGATTTCAGAGGGCCTGGGAGGCCAAGCAGGGTGCCCCTGAGAGGGCAGTGTGTGAAGCTATGAATGTGAAGCCAAAGGTGCAGTGGCAGCCCTAGTGGAGACCCCAGAAATTTGGAAAAGCCAGGAATGTGAATCACCTAAGGAAACCTGCAATGGGGGAGCAGAGCCAGCACAAGAGAGATGCCGTGGGATTGTTGCCCACTAGAAGTGCCATAGGGGTGAAACCACACAAGACCTTTGGAGCTCACAATTTGCCACAGATTGCTTCAGATGCTGGACAAGCAACTATAGGATTTAACATTTACCCTGCTGGATTTTGGACTTGCTTTTTTCCCAATCCTTAGTACCCTCCTGTTTGTAACTTTTGGAATGAAAATGTTTATCCTGTACACTTGCATGTTGGAAGTGTTTAACTTTGTTTTCATTTGCGCAGAGGTGTGCAGCTAAGAGTTTGCATTACATTTCAGAGACCTGGGACTTGGACTTTTCAGCAATGCTGAAACTGTTAGGACTTGGTGGCAACTCTTGCTGGTGAACTAAATGCCTTTTGCATAGAGGGATGTGCATGAGTCTTTGAATGTGCCAGGATAAAATGTCGTTTCTAATATAATGTTGATAGGCTTAGTGCTGGCTCTTAAGGATTGTTAAAGTTGTGTTATAATGTTCAAGTTGCAAAATGGTAAGAATTAGCATGTCTTGGTATCTGGAGTCTGATTTAAAAAAATATGTCTGGTTGCCAAGTTGACAGGGGGTGGATGTTATGGTTAATACATTGTGTCAACTTGAGCAGTTTAGAAGTTTAACTGAGAGACTCAGCAGGGAACCAGAGTTCTTACTTTGTAAATATCCTCATCCTGTGCAAAGGAGGGCAAGGATGTTTTGTGAGTGCTACACCCACCCTGGGAAGGGGTCGGGGTGGCCTGGGTATAATATAAGGGTAGAGAAGAGGCTTGCTTTTGCTCTTTTGCTCTGGCTGCTGCCTTGAAGTGTTGCCCCAGTGCCGTGCCACTCTGCTTTGGAGCCAGCTGATTATGGACTGAAACCACCAAGAACTGTAAGCTAAATAAACCTTTTCTTCCCTAATTTTGGGTGTCAGGCATTTGTCTCAGCAACAAGAAAAAAGTAACCAAAACAATGTGCTTGAGTCTTTGGGGGACTAGGGGTGGAATATTAAGGTTTATGTTTGGATGCCCCCCCCACAAGCCTGATGCAGTCATGCAGGTGGCTGAATCTAGCATTTGTGATTGGTTTGTTGTCTAGCACAGGGATTGGTGGTGTGAGTGCTACACCTGCCTAGGGGCAGGGAGATGACATACAATATAAGGAAGGGAAGGAGGCATGCTTTCCGAAACTTTTGCCCTTTTCATTCTTCTCACTTGCGGCCACCATAAGTGTTGCCCCTTAGCCACACCACCCTGCCTTGGAATCAGCTCAGTATGGACTGAAACCTCCAAAAATCTGTAAGCTAAGTCAACTTTTTCTTCCCTCCTTTTGGGCATCAAGTATTTTGTCTCAGCAACAAGAAAAAAGTAACCAAGACACATGCAAATCTCACCTTAACATAAGAAGCATTTTCCACTGGTAATCGGCAGATTGAATCACTGACTAAGGAAGCAACAAGAATGCTGGGTTCCTTGGGATAAGATAAAAACTGAACCACCGGGCAGGGGCTTTAGCTCAGCAGTGTAAGCACCTGCCTGACAAGTGCAAGGTCTTGAGTTTGATTCCTGGTACCAACAAAACCCAACTGAACCACCAGTTTTGGTGGTTAGATGAACTGTTGATTATGCTGTCAACTTTTAAGATGTCATGATTGTAAGGGTCTCCATAGAGACTTCACTCTTGGTGGCTCCTGGTTTCTATAGCTTATTAATTCTTTGTGCTTTTTCTTGTTCTGTGTCTTCGAATTCCTTTAGGGCTTACACTATGTTGAGATCTATAGATTTTTTTCACTTTTTTCTCCTTGATTTACCTGAGGCAATTCAGAATTTTCTTCATCACCAAATTTAATTTATGAGTCATATTTTTTCTTCGATGACCACTCAAGTCTAAGAATGCTTGAAATAACAGAACCTACACTGTGTTTATTAGCAAGGACCATGGACAATTAATGTATATGTAGCCTTTAGTAATTAAGTCTTTTGGGACTAAATTATTAAAGGTAAGGCATAAAGACTGTAGCAGAGATTGACTGTTTCCATAAAGGAGTAGATAGTAAATATTCAGTCTTTACCAACCATGGAGTCTGTGTCACAGCCACCCAACTCTGCCAAAGCACAAAAGCAACATAGAGGAATGAGAATGGCTGTGTTATCTACATGGACAGGTGCTGGCACAGATTTGCCCTGTGGGGCATAATTTATCGATTCTTTCTCTTGGTTGTTAGAAATTTAACCTAGTAGCAGGTTGCCACCTCGTTTTGGTTCTTTGTAATTTGTTTTGTTGTTGTTGTTGTTGTTTTGTTTTTTAGATAAGATTTCACTATGCAGTTCAGGCTGGCCTTAAACTTGCTGTAGTCCAGGATGTGTCTTTACCCTTTTGATTTACTTACTCTTCAAACATTGAAAAGGGTTTAAGCAAAAAGCAGTTTCTTTCTGTCCATCCTACTTTGAACACAGAAGGTATGATGAGAGATCCAGTTTCACTTTGAAGAATAAAGACAATCTTCACACTTCACTCACACAGAGGAAGGCCACACTTATCCAGGAATCAGAGGGCTGGTCCATACCACTTAACTAATAAGTAGAAATGTTGCTTTTTAAGATGTGAAAGTATATATTTCTTTCTTTCTTTTTTTTAAGACAGCGTCTTACCATGTAGTTTCAATGAGCCCTGAAATCCTTAGGTCCTATTCCCTGTTTAAGCGACTGAATAAATCAACTGAACCATCAAAGACAAAGACCTTAAGCCACACGTGGGGAATGTGTGATATTTGCTTTATCAATTCAAACTGGAGTAATTACAGAGGCTAACCTCTTAATTTAGGAATCTTCGAGTAGATAATTGTAGGAATTGACTCTGCCTGCAATAAGATAAAACTGATTATGACGTACGATTTCTTGATTGTATGAATACAAACTCATAAGTGTTTTCCTCTTTCCACATAACTGTGGTCTGTGAAGGTTAATTGCAATAAATTTTACTTTTTAGGCAGAAGTGGTAAAGTTGACTGAGAAATGTCTTAATAATGCCATTGAGAGCCCAGGATTGAATGCCTTGAGAATTCCTCCTGATTTCAAGAGTAACATTTTAAAGGCTCAAGTGGAAGCCGTGCATAAGGTAAGCTGCCTTTAATAGACATGGTGCTGATGAGTGAAAAAACATAGAATTTAGTGACTAGAGGTTGTGTGTGGTACCAAGGAACACAATCAAAATGATGAAATGCCTTCCTCAAATCTAAATTCAAATTGAGCTCAATTAAGGCAGCTCAATTAGTCATGGGGTACAGGATCTGACCAAAGATTTTCTGGTATTTAACAAGCTTTAAAAAGCACAATTCAATTATAGTGGTGGTGTACGCCTGTAATCCCATCACTCGGGAGGTTGAGGCAGGAGGATCGATAAGAGTTTGAGGCCAGCCTGGGCTACAGTGAGTTCAAGGCCAGTCTGAACTGCAGGGCGAGACCCTGTCTCAAAAAAAACAAAACAAAACAAAAAAAAATTTTGTTTGTTTTTGTTTTTTTGGTGGTACTGGAGATTGAACCCAGGACCTTTGAACTGAGCTACATCCCCAACTCTTACTTTAAGACAGGATCTCAGAAAGTCACTAAGTTGTCCAGAATAGGCTCATATTTGTGATCCTCCTGCCTCCACCTCCCAGAGTCCTAGGACTGCAAGCATGTATCACCACTCTCGGCTTTCGTTTTTCCATGCTTATAACCAGAAAACTCAGCGATTGTTTTTTTGTCATTGCTGTTTCTTTCCTTCAATATTAAGTCTATGATTCTAGGTTTGTCTTTATCCACATACTAGTCTCACCATCCACCTACCTCACTTTGGCAAAATCTTAATATTATTAGCAACAAAAGTGAGGTGCAACATGAAGAGTAGTCTGTGGCATGGCGAAGGATACAGTGAGTGTGACCAGCCTCCAAGAAGGGTGCGGCAGTCATATTTTCCCTCCGCTGTCCTTAACTTCCTCACTTATCTTCCATAATTAAATAAACCAGGAGAAAAGCCTGCCTCATCAAATCAAGTTATCAACTAGGATTTCAAAGTCTGTTGTTGAAAAAATGTGCTTTACATATCTTCTATCCATGCCTAAACCTTGAAGAGAACTGAAATGACTTTAGGAATACTGTTCATGCTTTTTAGCTCACCTGTCCCCACAACATAAAGCATAATACAAACATAAAAATAAATATAAAATATGAAAATACAGGCTCTAGAGTTCCATTTCTCTCCTACCACTTACCAACTTTGTGACTTGGAGCAAATGAGTTCATTTCTCTGAGCCTCAGTTTAACTATGTTTAAAATAATAACATAATAAGCACTTAGAATGTTGACCACCATGGTGGTGGTGGTGGTGGTGGTAATAGTAGCCTTTTTTTTGTTTTGTTTTTTTCTTTTTTGTCTTTTTGAGACAGGGTCTCACTATGCAGTTCAGGCTGGCCTTGAGCTCACTTGGTAGCCCAGGTTGGTCTCGAAGTTGCAACGAAGTAATAGTAGTCTTAATAGCTATGTCATTTACTATGATCTGTGCACTTTTGTCTGCCCAAAATTTGTGTGTTGCAACTTAATCCCCAAAGTAATGCTAGTGGTGGAGGCTTTGGACAGTGATTAGATACTGAGGGCAGAGACCTCCTTAATAGAATGCTCTTAGAAAAAGCCCCAGAATAGCTTGCTTGTACCTTCCACCTTCCTCACCGACACTGAATCTGCCAGTGCCTTGATCCTTAGGCACTGGCCTCTAAAAATGTTTGAAATAAAGGTTTGCTATTTGTAGGTTATCTAGTTTGTGTCATTTTGTTACAGCAGCTTGAATGGGCTAAGACATAATTACATTTCATTTATACTTTTGGATCTTTTTTGACTTGAAGAAGCAAGAAATAACTTTAATTGCCCTAAGTTAAAGGAATTTGGTTTTGTAACAAAAAGTCTTTTCATGAAGAAAAATCCAGGACCAGATGCTTTCATGGTAGAAATCTACCAAAAATTAAAGAAGTAATAACAGCTCTATAAAAACTCCTTCAGAAAATAGAAGACAGAGGAGTTCCTAATTCATTTTAAAAGCTTAGCATTATCCCAGTACTGAAACCAGAGGGAAGAAAAAAAACTCCCTGAGCATAGGCATTAAAGTTCTTAATAAAATATGATTAGATCATACTCAGCAATTTATAAGTAGGATCATACATCATGACCATGTAGGGTTATCTCAGGAAAAAACTTGGTTTATCATTCAAACTCCAGTCTAGTTCACACAGTGAAAAAGATACTAAATTGTCTATACAGTCATTAAAAAAAGGCATTCCACAAAATTCGACACCTGTTAATGACAAAAACTCTTAGCAAAGTATGGATAGACTGGAATTTCTCCAGCCTGATAAAGAAATCTATGAAAAAACTGCTGTTAACATCACACTTCACCGAGAAAGGTACTTCCACTAAAATAGCTAAAATTAAAAACTGACCATCCCTGCATTGTAATGATAGAGCTCCTACAACATATGCACTTCGCTGGTAAGAATATAAAAAAGCATAAATTTTTTAGGAAAGCTTGTCAGTATAGTAACTATAAACCTGACCCAGCCAATTACACTCAGATATTTACCCTAGAGCAGTTAAAACTTAGGTTTACACAGATATTAGTACACTAATATTCCCAGCAACTTTATTTGTAATAGCTAAAAACTGGAAATAATATAAAGGTCCACCAGCAGATAAGCAGGTATTACAGTATGTCTATACAGAGTACTGCCACTCAGCAAATGAAAAAACAGTGGGGAAAGAGAGAGAAAGAGGGAAGGAACAAAAGGAAAAGAAAAGAGAAAGCAGTGAATTGGTGATATGTGCAACAGCATGCATAAATCTTAAAAACATTATCCCGCTCTGAAGAGGC
>RJWT010027580.1:0-15444 GCA_004365215.1 Cuniculus paca
TGTCTAGACCTTAACTCCGAATTCTCTCTAACATGGTGCAGCCTCGAAAGATTTTAGTCAGCACTCAGGCCCTACAGCAACCGTTCTCTACAAAGCCTCCCAGAGTTAAACCCCCTTTCCATATATTTTAGGATTAAGTTAAGGATTCATGGGGATTATTTACTGAGATTTGGGGCACCTTTCTCCTTAACAACTCAGCTGCCTTTTCTTTTGTCCTGCTCCTAAACCTCAGATATATTGACTCTGAAACATCAGTCTCAGTCTCCTTCCTTCGGCAACGCCACCATCCCCCGCGTGGACTCTATTCTTGCTCTTGCAGTCAGAGGATCCTACGTAAAGCAAACAACAACTTCTCCTGTTGTTCTCAAGACCAGAGCTCAGCGTTGGTTACTGCCCACTGGTTGCAAATAGTTATTTTGCATACTTTGTCCAGTTCTTGCATACGTTGATAATAAGTTCAAAACCAGGTGAGTCTCCTTTCCTCAGGAGTTAGCTTCTGAGTCTCCTCTTTCTCTCTGGTTAGTTTAAGAACTTCATGATCAACTCAGGTAGGTCCTTTGTAACAGATGTCTAACGAGGAGGCTGTATACAAACTCTTGAACTAGCATTTTTTTTATTGTTTTCGTGTCTTGCTCTCCAAGTCCTGCCTCTCCTACCTAAGAGACTGCTACAACCTCCAGGACACCACTTTATCTTAGCATCTAAGTCTCTTAATGAGTATAGGCAAATGCTTTTGGAGGTTAAAACATGACAAATTGGGGCTCAGGAAGTATATTCTTTGCCTACCAAATCTTAGCCCCATATTTCAGCACATTAGTTTCATTCTAATGCCTTTAAGCAACTGCTTTTGGCTTTATTTTATGCTTTAACTCAACTTCCATAGTTCTTGGCAAAAAGGGTAATCTGATACCAATGACTCTATTATTGTGAAAATTCCTCATTTCCATTTTTACCTCAGTTTCCTCTTCTGGCCAAAAAGTCAAAATAAGCTAAAATCAAATCAAAGGAAGAAATGATGTAACAGTTTTTTCTCAGTTTTGTTGCATTGCTGATTTTGAATCCCTTCTTACGTAATTTATACCACGTTTCACCTATAATATAGTTCACTGATGCAAGTAATTTAATGCACTTCAGTCAAATAAAGCTCCCCAGGGAGATATTCTTGGTTAATAACTAACACATTAGAAGCCAGATGTATTTGCCAGAACCATAAATTTTAAGTTAATTTTATAATGTTGGAAAGCTGGGTGTTATTCCATGCTGTAGGCCTACCCTGTCAATCTTTGGGGCCATGAGATAGTTACTGTGGAGCTAAATGGGACTTGACAACGTTGTCTAATAAGACTCGTACATTCACCTTTTAGTATATTAACAGCAGATGCTTGCATGATATCTTGGGCTACCATACAGAATGAAAAGTATTTTTTTCTTAGAAAAAAAAAAGTAATTTAAACTTCAGTGTTATAAATATGTTCCAGCTACTGTCAAAAAAGAGTGATAAAGGAGTGAATTTACATTCAAGTCAAATCTGTTTTTCAGTTTAAAGATTAAGAATCACGAGTGTTATCAATGATAAAAAGTATGTCTGCCCAAAAGAAACTAGCTGGAAATATTCTGGGAAATACTCGGTGAAATTATAGGGCAACACCTAAAAGAAGAGAGATGCTTGGTTGAAAATAGTGGAATCAGCATTTGAGAGCAGAGAACAAGATGTATGAGGAAAATGTCAAATATTCTTGCAGAGGTTCATTTGCAAAGGGAAAAGAAAGCGGGAAATTCCTCTAACCCTTACAAGGTGAGGCAGTTTTAAGAAGCACTGGGCAGATGTCTTCTAGAATACTCTTACTTGGGATGGATTTATTACTCCTTACGAGTAAACTTGGAGTTACAGTTTTAGGGGGAGACTACCCCGGAAGTGAAATACCCTCATCACATCATGTCAAAGTATGCTATCAACGTGATTTATGTCTGCAACTGATAACTTCAATCGCCTGGTTTGGTGTTTTTTTCCAACTCTTCACAGTACAGTTCTATTTTTCCCTTTCTATACACTACTCTTTAAAATCCATAGACAAAGGGACAGGAGAAATTACTCTCTTGAAGGGCAACAATTGTTTTAAGAACTTGGATTTTAGGGACAGGCATGAAAAAGCAAATAAAAAAATAAATCCAAACTCTCAGTGTTTTATAACAACATCAAAAATACTATATAGCATATGTTATTGTAGAGCCTGACACATATGATAAATATATCCATAAATCAAAAATAAAACCCAGGACAATAAATATTGAAGCACCATGATTTCAGCCTCAGGAACTGGACATTAGCTTGGCATCCAGCTGGAAAACGGTAGATGATGCAGACCTGAGATGGTGAATACGCGGGCAGATTGCTTTCATCCTCATGGTAAACCCACCAATCAACTGAGGAATATTGAAATTTTTTCACTATCCGTTGAGTAGAATCCTCAAGCCACAAACTGAAAACTATTTGCCATTCCTGGAAAACATGAACAGAACGCTGCCCACTGGGCCAGGGGAGGAGACTTCCCCACGATGCATTTTCAGGTGAGATTTTTCCTCTGCTTCAAACTACTCCAGAGACCGAAACGTCCTCTGCGCTCTAGTAATGCTTACCCTCCGGTGCACACACCTCTGTGCCCTGCTGCACCCTAACGCATCTGCTTTCATAACCATGTTCCATTGCTCTATGTATCTTTACCTTCAGGATGAGGTGACAATAGCCCTGGGGTGATTTTTCCTGGGGAGTTAGAGTTGCGAAACCATTCAGAATTATCTGGATAGCTCTGTCCACCCCTCCTCAATGTTTCATAAATGTGCTGCAGTTCTAAGAAATCAGTAGATGTGATCTTCCTATTTATTTGTCACGTATTCAGAGTAGTGTTTTGAAAGTCTACTTCATGCATACTTGTGGTAAGCTGTGTAGACACCACAGGATGTCACAGGAAAGTAGTAGCGCCCTCACGGAGTTTATATTCTATGAAGAGGCATTTGCACAAATCATGGGACAAGGCGAGAAACTGTATGAACAGGAGAGAGTATTACAGGAAGAAGGATCACATCCCACCAAGGTAATTCAGAGGGAGTCACCTCTGACCTCTGCGCCCAGACAGCAACAAAGGCCAATATGGTTCCCAATGCAAGCCTCAGTGTATTCAGTCATTCCATAAATATTTATCAAATTCCAAGGATACACCAGCTGCTTCATTAGGGGCTGGAGACGGTAACACAATAACAAGAACAAGAACATGAATAGCAATCTTATTAAATTGAACCTTACTCTATGCTGAATGAAAATTACAGCCAGGGCTCTGGCAGGTATACTGAAAGAAACATGCGTAATATGCAAAAGAAGAAGAGAGGAAAATCATGTAAAAAGGAATGATGGAGTGGATCGATAAAAATTCTAAGCAGCTTCTCAGAGGAGCCTCGTGTTGAGCCAAGTCTTAAAGGATGAGCAGGAAGTATGTATCCAGGGCCAAAGCATAGATCTCAAAGTGAGGAGCATGGGGAGAGACCCCGTCAGGGTGCTCGCTGGAGAGGCTGGGTGGGACGAAGGGAAGGGAGGCGTCCATGAAGATGGAGCTGGAGTAGGGTAGTGACACCTGGGAAGACGAATGAGAGCCTAGGACTCCCGGCCCTGAACTGCCCAGCCGACTGCATGCAATAACAAAACAGACCCATGAGAGAATCTGGGCTTTGGGGTTTTTTTGTTTTGTTTTGTTTTTTGTTTTTGGCATTTTTTATTTTATTGGTACATTTTAGATATACGTAATGAACACATCCACCACCACAGGGCATTTGCACTTGTACATGACATATCTTGTTTCTTCTTTCATTGCCATTCCCCTCCCCTCCCTTCAACCCTCTCCCCAACCTTATTTACAGAAGCTTTGTTTCCATTTTTTTCCTTCTATTCTCTTTTTTCTTCTTGTCTCTTCTTTTCTTTCCCAAGTGAATCTCACACTACAGTATCTTCTAATCAACCACAGTGAGCTCTTCTACGCGACAGTCCCGCCTCTTGGATGCCCCTTTGCAGCAGTGTCCATTGAGGTCATCACACGTGCATGGATGACTTTGTCAGAGCCAGGGAAGCACAAACCCTACCCTTCCAAGTCTAAAGCATAGGGCATGGAGCGCCCATCTATGGAAAATGCCAAATGGAGACACAACAGTTTGGAGGTGAGAGAAAAGAGAGCACCTACTCAAAAATAAATATTACAATAACTAAATGAAAGTATTTCCCCTACATCACAAGCTACAGATTTATTATCATACTTTAACAGATGGTGGTTAAATGCTAGCTAGCAGCTGATAGAACTTCACTTTGGTATTCAAGACTTGCAAGAAGAGGACAGAGACTTCATTAGTATAGCGTTCATCACCCCAAGTCCAGCCTAGAAGATGTTCTTTTTGATCATCTGTTCTTAACGGGGCTGCCTCTCAGGAAGATATCCTATAGAAGAAGCTGGATACCATGATACAAGTAGAAACTGGATTCTGTGGTTTGAACAATACCTGTCCTATTTCTAGCTCTCCATCCATGTACTGTCATTGGTGGAGTGTGGTATTGTGTCTTTTACTTAGAGATGTCTTTTAATATATGAAGACAAAACCATTAATATTATAGACCTATAACAGACCATGGGGTATGTTATTTTATTCATTTTTATCTCTTCTTAGAAAAGTGCAAAGTAATAAGAAGAAAGAAGATATATATAGTAAAAATGTCTGATTTTTTTCTTATCTATATTTTTTCTCCATTATAATCAGTTTTCGAAAGCTCGAATGTACTGGTTCGTGAAGATCGTCATAAATGGCAGCAAGCTCCACTTGCAACCATCTCTTTACACAGCTTCTGTGAGTCTGCCCTGCCCTCTCTCCATCCTCCATGGTGCCTGCTGCTGTCACAGATTACCTGCCATCCTGCTTTCTCGATGGGAGTGCAGCTGATCGATTCTCTTGCAACAGCATACTAGATGAGCTGTTAATTTTGTTTGTTTTTAGGTCTATCTTCTGACTCGGTGATTGATTCTCACTGCAGGTTTTCAATAGAAATTAAGTCCTTGGCTCCAACTCTAAATTTGAATCTTAATTAAGTTTTCATCCCACTTCCAGAATGTCTAATGACAGAACAGCCCTTTGTGTCCTCTGTCCTGCTCGTCAGCATGGAATGTGTGCCTGTCTTCTCCTCCAACTCCGTGTCCAGGTTCTACCACTGCGAGGACAGGTTGATTCTATTCTCCCCAGCCCACACCAGCTTGCATCAAGGAGTACAATCCTGTATCCTCAGTGCCTGGGGTAATGCTACCAGCATGACAAATAAATAGTCATTCAATAAACAATGCATGTATGGAGAAATGAATGAAAAACTAAGAAGAAACTATTTATTGTATATTTTTCTGCTTACAAAGAATCTCCCCTTACTCAACAGCTATGAGTTACTCCAGGCCGACTTGTGGAATCATGTGGTCGGTGGGATATTTGCTACCACGCCCTGCCCCCACGACTCCCTTCTGTCCCTTCTGCACAGAGAAGTGGAAGCTGAGGGGTCTCCAGAGCACTGAGACTCATGTCAGTTGGTTCTGGAGCTATCCCCTTTCTTATATCTTGTAAAATCTCAGTCAGCACACATTACACAGAGCTTGAATTTTGTAAGACGAAATGTAAAACTTTGTTCCCTGATGCCTTACTATGACATGTGTACGCAAGCACACACCCATCATCTTTTATACACAGTTAGAATTCAGAGAAGCCAGAGGGCATTTCTTACTTCTCGTATAGCAGAGAATAAAAAATTAGGTAATTACCAGTGTAGGTGAGGATATGGGAGAATTGGCACTTTCTTACATTATTAGTAGAAGTCATTCGTTTGTTGTGGTATTGGGAATTGAACCCAGGACCTTCATACTGAACTATACCCCCAGTCCTTTTTATAGTTTATGTTTTTGAGATAGGGTCTTGCTAAGTGGCTAAGTTTCCCAGGCTGAGTTTTAATTTGTGACCCTCCCGTCTCAGCCTCCCAGAGTGCTAGGATTCTATTTGATGCTCCATTTTTAAAGGACAGTTTATCAATATAATCAAAGTTGTAAAAGCATATTCCTGTCATTTTGTGATTTTTGTGTCCAGGAATTTATTTTTCATAAATACTGGTGTGATAAGATAGAGGAGAACATTTGTTGCAGTACTATTTATCATAGTAAATGAAACTCCTATAATCAACTTAATTAATCATCATTAGAAGAAAGGTTACATAAATTATTCCTGCAGCTGTTAAAAGTTATGAGAACGACTTTTACATGCTGCTGTCGAGAGATATATCAAGTGACTCCGTTGGCTTCCAAAATACACATATATGTTTGTGTACACTGTATATGCATACAGAAGCTCTAAAAAGATACAGAAGAAATTAACAACAGCAGCTACCTGAAGAAATAAAACTGGCAAAAATAAAGGCAAAGATTTTGTCTGATTTTACTTTTCTACATTTTTTCATTTTTTAAATGAGCATGTTATTTTCATAATATAAAAACCGGTTAGTTAAAAAAAAATGGTGTCCAAAATAATGCATGAGTTAAGTTTGTAATCTTGAAGTGAGGGTTTTCCCCCAGAAACACACAAACACAGAGACTGTAAATGAAAACATCAGTAGATTCAACCCTTCAACCCGCTGGATTTATTTTAAATGTTAATAACAAACACACACACATATATATAATGAAAAGGTATTGCCCAGTGCCTACTGAGGAGCCTTTAGACTTGACACCAGGAACATAATATGTAAAAGGAAAAATTGTAAATTAAGTTGCATCAAGCTTTAAAAATTCATCTATGAAAGACTCATTAAGAGAATAAAAAAATGAACTACTAACATAGGAAAATATTTGCAACTTATGCATTAAATATCTTGCTTCTAGAACATATACAGAGCTCTTGAAACCCAATTGTAAATAAAAAAACAATCGAATCAATTAGAAAGTGAGCAAAAGGCATGAAAAGAAATTTAGCTAAAGAGGATGTATGGAGGTTTAATTAAATGACTATGTGTTCGACATCATGAATCAATTAATACCACAATAAGATATCACTGCATACCTGTGAGAACAGCTTAGATTTCAAAATAATGGCAATATCAAAGCTGGCGACAATGAGGAGAAACTGAATCATTCCTATGTGACTAGTAGGAATGGAAGACGGAAATGCCACTCTGGAAGGGTGTCTTTTTAAAGAATGTCTTTAAAAGAAAAAAAAAAAACTAAATACACAACTACAATATGACCTAACAATTGTACTCCTAAGCGTTTATCCTAGAGAAATCACATGTATGATCAAAGAAAAACAAGGACATAGGTATTCATAGCAGTCTTACTAATAACAGACCAAAGCTAGAAACATTCTTAAAAAGGCAACTGTGATGTTTTCATATCTTGGAAAACTACAGAGAAAGAAAAGGGAATGAACTTGTGATGCATGCAACAACCTGGATGAAAAAGGATTATCTCAAAGGATTGCTATTATATGATCGCACTTGTATAACATTGTTGACAGAAAATAATGATAATGATTCATGACAGATTAGGCATGGGAAAGAGGATTTGTGTGAGTGTAAGAGTCGGCATGAGAGAGCCTTCTAAGTCTTGAGTGTTGGGATGGATGGTTACAAAAATTTACACATGATAAAAATTACATCGGATTGCACACACACATACACACACACACACACACACCAGAATACATGTATAACTGGTGAGAACTGAATACAATTGGTGGATTATCCTGATGTCACTCCCTGGTTTTGATGTTGTATTGCAGTTTTTCAAGACATTACCATTGGAACCAACTGAAAAGTATTTTAAAATAATGGAGAAGCAACCAGAAAGACAAAAATGTGTTGGGACTCTCATGTGAAAGAAAGCAAAGAGAACAGAAAAAGTAGAATTCGAGACACATTATTAAACAAAGTTGTTTCACACTGATAAAAGTTATAGAGACAAATGAAAAAAGTGTGAAAGTATATGAAAAACTCAGAGAAAAGTGCAACAAAATACAATTGTGGTGGGAGAATTTAACATGTTAATGTCATTTGTCTAGCCTTGTAGACTAAATATCCTACTTATATACCCTGGAATAGTCTCCAAAATGTGTCATCATCTCTGCAGAATACCTCAAAAGTCCAACAAGTAAATAAGGAGGGGGAAGCAAGAGAATAGGAGTTCAAGGCCAGCCTGGAAATTATAGCAAGACTCTGCCTAAAAATAAGGTAAGTAAATCAAAACAAAAGTTCCAAAAGCAGCAAATTAGTTTTTAGTTTTTTATTTGTATATGTTTGGGACACTTAGTTGACTGGATCTGCAGTGTGGGATGTTGGCATGGGCAAGTTGGCATCTTGATCTTTCTACTTTCCTGTCCCATCCTCTCCCGCCCATCTCCCTGCATTTCCATGATCTTTCCCATCTCCACCCTTAACCCCCTTGTTTCTTATCATCTCTCTTTTATTTTGCTTTTTAAATTATCTATACTTTGCATTTCTCTTGTAAGAGAAGCCATGCAGTGTTTGACCTTCTATGTCAGACTTATTTCATTAGCATTATTGACTCCGGGTGAATCATTTTCCTTAGGCCGCTTGTGAGATTTCACTATTCTGAGTTGTGCTGCTATACACACGGGAGTGTCTATGTCGCTGTAATACAATATCTTTAACTTTCTTGGGAAGATACCCAGAAAACATACAGCTGGAAGAAGTGGAATTTCTATTTTTAGATTTTTGAGGAATAGCCACATTCATTTCCATAGTGGTTGTACCACTTTACGTTTCAACCAACAATGTAGAAGAGTTGGTATTTCCTGCAACCTCAGCAGCATCTGTTGTTTTGTGAATTCTTAACCACAGCCACTCTTTCTGGAATAAGATGGAATCTCAGTGTCATTTTCATTTCAAGAGCAGAAATTTTAAAGTCCACAGCCTATGACTATTTTGCCTTGAAAGATTCGTTGAAAGTTATAATTAAAAATAAAAGATAAATAATATGTAAAATTTTATATGTAAACAATATACAAAATTTTACAAGTGTAAAATGAAAATGGTGGAGAAATTTCTAAAATGATAGTATTTTCTTAATTTTATCAAGATTAACTTATTTGAGAATCTCAGTACAATGGATAGTTCTGTGAGAAAAGATATACTGCCAATATTGGAGTTGAAAACATTAATTTAGCAGTAACTTCAGAATAATGTAACAAATATGCACTTGATCAAAATGGTTTGGAAGGCAGATTCTTTCAATTTATGCATGCAAATATAAAAATAATTATATTTAAGAGAGCACAGAGGTTATCTAAGAAAATGAAAAGTTCTCAATTTATTTTACTAATTCATGATAGCTGTAATAGTGACAAATTCAGCACACAAATGCATGTGCACGCACGCTCATACACACAAGCTCCTCAAGGTACTCTTTTATACTGTTGGTGGAAATATAAATTAATGCAACATCTCTAGAGAGCATAAATTTAAATATTTATAAATTCCACTGGAGGAATTTGCCCTATGGTGATAATGTTCTGCATAAGAACAATTATTTGTATAAGAATATTCAGTGCTCCTTTAGGCGGCACATATCCTAAATTTAGAGTAATATAGAGAAGATTAGCATGGCCCCTAGTGAGAATAACATGCAAATTTGTAAAACATTTCATATTTTTATGGAGAGAGGATGGTTAATGGGTACAGAGGTCCAGTTTGATAGGATGAATGTCGAAGATCAGTAGGATGACAACTGCTCACAAAAAAATTAACTGTATATTTCAAACTAGCTGGCAGAGAGGATCTTGAATATCTCCAACACAAAGAAATGAATGTTTGGAGTGATGGGTATACCAGTTGCCACGAGCTTAGCATTTCACATGGTGCACGTGTATTCGAATATCACACTGCATCCTGTAAACATGTGCAATTACTATGGCTCAATTAAAATACTTTTTAAAATAATAAAGGGGAAAAAACAATAGTCATAGCGGCCTTGTGAGCAACAAAACAAGAAAACTACCAAACTGGAAACATTCTAATTTTACTGTGGAGATTTCTTTCTCAGCCACCTCAAAGTCTTTGATGTATTTCCCATCAAGAAATAGAATTTACTTCCCTGCCTCTTGAATAGGGGCTTGCTTGTGGGAGAGGACACCTGGGGCACTCACACGTGCACACTCACACACACGCACACCCTATGGAAGGGAAGCTGTATGAGATCGGAAGAAGAATCAAGAAAAATCCGTCCGCCCACATAACTTCCACCAGGTGCTCCAGACCGCTGAACTGTCAGGTAAGCAGAGGGCCACTGAAACTATTATCCAGAGAGAGCACCCAGCTTAGCATCGCCTCCCCACAACCTTGCCCTCAACATGCTGCTGGTGGAAGGGAAGGGGTCTCCTCAGGGGACCTCTGGGCCCTCCACTTGAGTCATCTCTAGTCTCAGCTAATGGCAAAGCCAACATCGAGCAGAGCAGCCGTCATACCGTGCCACCCTGAGTACAATGTATGGAAACTTGGACCAAAACTTTCGAGATTCTGACAGATGTCTCCTGGGAATGGGCCGGAAGCAACTAGTACCCAAAGACGCGTAAAGGAATCGTCACAGGACGACTAATCTCTGCCCCAGACCCGAGCAGGTGGGAAGGAAAGGGATCCTGCTCCACTGCCCGGTTCCCAGGGTGGTCAGTCTCCCTTCTCTGCTGTAGACTGTTACATTTTCTTTGAGGGAGTGTAGCATTGAAGTGAATTATAACGGAATCACTCTCAAAATCAATATTAAGGAAGACAAAACTTCTTTCCTTATGATGATTTTTTTAAAAAGGAAAGAAAATGTATCTAATTACAATATAAATGGTAGTGAAAGCGTAAGTATTCTTTGAAAACAAACAAGAAATACATATAGTGATGTAACTATATATATGTATATATATACATATATATAGTTACTGAATATATGTGAATCCACTCAAGCATTCTTTGTGTATATTTTATTAGAGCATGTTAGTAATATAGAATCGTGAGGTTCATTTTGTGCACTTGGTCATCACCTTCCTCTCCTTTTTCTCCCTTTTTTCTAACTTCCTTTCCTTCTCCAAAAGTGTATTTTCTAGTTCCCTATCATCTCTCTTTTGTGTATTTAATTATTGAGTTAATCAGGCTTCTCACAGAAGGTAAATCTTATGATCCTTTTCTTTCTTTCTTTCTTTCTTTCTTTCTTTCTTTCTTTCTTTCTTTCTTTCTTTCTTTCTTTCTTTCTTTCTTTCCCAGGCTGGCCAAACTTGTAGCACTCCTCCTGCCTCGGCCTTCTAAGTGCTGGGATTACAAGTGTGTGCCACCACACCTGGCTTGATTCTTAACTTTCTGAGTCTGACTGATTTTTCTTAACAGGATGATCTCCAGTTCTATCCATTTCATGCAAATGTGACATTTTCATGCAAATGCCACAATTATGGCTAAATAATATTCCATTGGGTACATATGCCCCATTTTCTCTATGAATTTATCTGTTGATGGTCATCTAGGCTACTTCCACAACTTAGCTATTGTTAATTGCACTGCTATAAACATGGGATGCATGTATCACTACAGTATGGAATCTTTAATTCTTTTAGAAATATATGCAGAAGAGGTATCACTGAATCAAATGGTATTTCTAGTTTAGTTTTTAAAGGAATTTCCATAATGACTTCATAGTGACTGCACTAATTTACATTCCCACCCACAATGTGGCATCATTACCCACCACCATCCCCACATCCACACCAGCGTTCTTTGTTTTTGTATTCTTGATAGTCATTCTGCCTGAAGTGAGATAGAATCTCACAGTAACTTTGATTTGCACATTCCTAGTGGTAAATATGTTGAACATTTTTATATATTTGTTGGCCATCTGTACTTCTTTTGAGAAGTATCTATTCAGTCCATTTGTCCATTTTCTTCACTGAGCTAATTTTTTGCTAGTTAATCTTTTCTGAGTTCTTTATGTACTCTAGACATTAATCCTCTATCAGAAGAGGAACTAGCAAAGATTAGCTCCCATTCTTTAGGTTGCCTCTTCACTATATGAATTGTTTCCTTTGTTGTGTAGAAGTTTTCTAATTTGATATAATCCCATTTATTGAATCTCCCTATTACTTCTTGTGCTACCAAAGTTCTATTCAGGACATCTTCGCTTCTGCTTTTGGTCTCAAATGTTTCCCCTTCCAGCAATTTCCAAGTTTCTGGTTTTGTGTCTAGGTCTTGATCTATGTTGATTTAATTTTAGGACAGGATGAGAAGCAGAGATGTATTTTCAATCTTCTGCATGTGGATATCCAGTGTTCTTACACGATTTGTTAAAGAAGCTCTCTTTTCCCCACCCCATGTTTTGACATCTTTGTCAAAAATCTGATGGCCATAGATGCAGAGGGCTCTTTCCACATCTTCCACTGTATTCCATGGGTCTACTTGCCTGTTTTTTGTCAGTGCCATGCTGTTTTTGCTGCCATAGCTTTATAGTATGACTTGGAATACAGTATTGTGATCCCTTCAACTTTGCTCTTTTTGCTCAGGATTTCTTTGCCTATTCTGGATCTTTCTGACTTCTTATAAACTTTAGGGTTGTTTTGTCTAGTCCTGTGAAGAATGTTGTTGGTATTGAATGGAAACTACATTGGATCCTAGATTGCTTTTGGTAACATATGATCATTATTACAATATTAATTCTGCCAATCCATGAACAAGAGTGTTCTTTCCATTTTTCTAATGTCTTCTTCAACTCACTTCTTGAGCATTCTGCAATTTTCATTGGGAAAGTCAGCCTCCTGAGTTGAATTGATTCTTAAATATTAATTTTGAAGCTATTGTGCATGGAATCATTTTCCTGATCTGTTTTCAATGAATTCATTGTTGGTGTACAGAAATGCTGCTGAATTTTTGTCATAATTTTGTAGTCCATACTTGAAACACTCTTAAGGACTGGTTTCAGAAATGTACAGAAAATCAAGGATGTTCTATATTGTGCCTATATTGTAATCCTATATTGTGCCTAAATCACAGAGATATTTAGCCTGAGTGTACAGGTATGTCCTAAGTTTACAGTTTTTATGACACTTTATGTTATATTTCAGCTCTAGCACATATAAGAAAGCAGAGAAAAGAAGGGGAAAAAAGAGCAAATGGTAATCACCCTGTCAGACACTTCCTTGGCGACAATACCACTGATCACCTCATTTAGCCCAGGAGCCTGCTAACAAGGAGTCACAGTCCTTATTACTGTCAAGCATGGTTTACATTCTAAACAAACATTAATGCATCACACCCAATGCTTTTCTACTCATTTCTTCCATTTCTATTACATGATGTAAATGGTGTTCAAGAAAATGTCCATTTCCATTCCTTACAGAATTCCTTTTATGGTAATACAGATTTTACAAACATATTCCTCCAGTGTTCAGTCAACAGGCATATTAATTAATAATAATATCAAATATTAACTGAGAATATACAATAACTAAGGCTCTGTGCAAAAGCTTTATATACATAAACATTATATTGAAAGACCAGTACTATGCTAGGTTGAAAAAAATAATGAAAATACAATAGTTTAAATGAGGTTAAGTTTCTCTTTCAGGACACTCTAGATGCAAACAAGCAGAAGTGGCAAGATAGCCATCTTCCACATACTTTTATTTGATTTTTCATGTCCATTAATATTTGTTTTACATAGTTGGGTGCATTGGTATTTGTTGCATGTATCTTTATGATTGTTATCTCTTTCTCTTGAATTGTTCCCTTTACAAGGATGAAATGATCTTCATTGTCTCTCTTGTCTCTTAAACTTGAAATTCACTTTGCAAGTGAATCACTACCCACTTTTTTCTGGGTTCCTGTCACATGGCCTATTGTTTCCTGTCATTTCAGTTTTAGTCTATGAATTTCTTTTTGAATTAATGTGTTTCTTTCATGCAGCAGATTATTAGCTCTTGCTTCTTGATCCATTCTGCCAGTCTGTTTCTTTTTATTGGTGACTTGAGATCATTTACATTGATGGTTATATGTTTTGAAGAATATATATTGACTTATCCTTGTCATGTATTTTCCTGTCATTGGCTCTCTTTTTTCCCCTCTACTCAATTGTTTGCCTTGTATGGTGAATTCCTTCTGTTGGGATTCATGGAATTTTAGTCCTTATCTCTTTCTAGAATGTCACTTAAGAGTATAGTCTCAAGAGTATAGTCTCATTTACCTAGGACTGTCTCAAGCTTACCCTTATTGATGGCAGAGTAGTATTCCATTGTATTAAAACAATCCACATATTCATTATCCATTCATCAGTTGATGGGTATTTGGGCTGTTTCCAAGATTTTGCTGCTACAAACTGTTCCACAATAAACATGGCTATGCACATATCCCAGTGGTATAATGATTTTAATTCTTTATTTTTTTTATTTTAAAAAGCAAAACAGAAAAAAAAAGGATAGAAATGCTACACGATTTCAAAAAAATAGTAGGAAATTAACACTAGGTAATATATTGCATATTGTTATCTTAGAACTAGTTCAGGTTACAAGATCTAGGCACAAAAAATGATCAATCAAACAATGACAGCACAAACTGTTCTTTTTGATGAACTAACAGCAGGCCTGCGACAGTGTGGTGAGTTTCCCTCTCAAATGGAGGACCTCAGTGGGTCAACATGATTTTCATCCTTTCAGGAAGATACCCAGAAGGGGAATAACTGGGTCAAATGGCCCACATGCTTTTCTAAAAGTAGCCATTTCCCACCAAGCAAAAGAAGAAGACATGAAAAACTCATAGCAAGCAACTTTCCATCAAGAAACTTGAATAGGAGGACAAGCACCAGAGCAAAAAATAGCTGAATTCATTTCTTCACACACAAAAGAGAGTCATGGTATTGAAAAATCAAGTTCAGTGAAATAAAAGTAGAAAGAACTTAGCATAAAGTAGGAGAAGAAGTTTTGTCACTTAGAGCAAGATTCTGAAAGGATCATTTGACTCCTTAAGAACTGTACATGTTCCTCAGGATAGGCAGTTTCTTAGATGTATATCACAAAAGCTCACAAAGAGTTCTCAGAGAGGCTCAAGATGGCTCTGTAGGCACTGGCAGGCATCTTCTCAGGAACTCAGCAAATGTCTCATTCAACAAGAAGATGATATGAAATTGTACCTATGTCTCCCACTCACACCACTGTTCTAGATATAGTCTTGTAACCAAATAGCTCCAAGGGAGGCTGGGAAATGCTATTTTTGACCTGAGAGTCCACAAGTCCAACTAAAACTCAAGAGGTTTGATGACTAAAAGGAAGACAGGGAGAATGGATGCTAAGGAATAATCCCTCGTTCCTATTACATTCTACCATGTAGTTAGTGGCATCTTGTTGGTAGCATAAAAT
>RJWT010027581.1:0-15469 GCA_004365215.1 Cuniculus paca
CTTTTCATAATAAAAAATGAATACTGGGTGTAATTTACCAGAAACACCAACAATTTTCCTAGTGTGTTCACTAAAAAGAAATAAAATTTTCCTAGTTTACCAGAAATAACAATTTTATACTGTACTCATTATTCAGGTTGACGTCTTTGGCTTGCAAGGAGGGGAGCTGAAATGGAAGGTGGTTATTATTTGGAAAGAGATGTTCTTCCATAAGAACATCAGCAATGTAGCTCTCTGGTGTTCTTTCTCTCCTTGGGAGTTTGTAGCCCACTAGGACCTATTACTGGCTTACTAAGTCTCAACCTTTTCATAACTAAAAACTGGTCTAAGGTTGTGTGTTTCTGTCTTTTCTTTAACATTGTTCTGTATTATGACACAACATTGCCATTAAGCAAGTGAATGCAATGACTGGCTTTTTCTCTGTCTGGGTGAGTCTTCTCTACAAACATTCATAACTCTGTCCATTTTTTCAGGATTTCCTTTATTTCAGAAGAAAAACTTTGCAAAACTGATTGATGATACTCCACCTCCTCTTCAGAAATCTGCTCGGCATTCTCTTTTGCTCTGCCAGAAGTTGCTGAAGTTCCTCTATAAACAGTTCCTCTGGGTATTCCTCCACCAGTTTCTCAGCATCACCACTGTCTACCTACCAGCTAACAGACTGTGCTATAGTGACAATGTCATCAATTACAGGGTCAACTGAAGGCTCAGGCTCCTCTACACAGCATTCAAAATTTCTTTCCTCTACAATTTTAAGCCACAAATTCTTTTAGGCAGATCTTGGTGCTTTTAGAGAGACATTGACCCAGGATTCTTCGAGTAACCCCATACAGTAAAGGATGTTACATGTTTCTTTCAGAGCTCTGTAAAACTTAAATCTGAGAAGCACTTCAGGAATAGTTCCTGGGTGTATAAATTAGGTATAAACTGTTGATCCATTGGTTGCTGTAGAGTTGTTTTAGGTGGGAGGAACTCAACTGAGAGCCATGAAAATTCTTCAGTCAGTTCTTCTTCCAAATCTTGTGGTGAGCAGGAGCATTGTTCATGATGAGGATAGCCTTGAGTAGTAAACCTTTGTCCTCTAAATATTTCTTAAGAGTAGAACAGAAAACTTCCCTGTTCCACTCAAGAAAAAGTACTGTACTCTTGCTACCCAGGCTTTTGTGTTAAATTTTCACATGACCCCTAGTGTATTTGTCATGACTTTATGTTTTCTGAACACTCTAGTGGATTCAGGGTAATAAACCAAGAGAAGCTTTATCTTGAGGTCACCACTCACATTGGCACATGGCAATAAATTTAGCCTTATTCATAGCGGTGGCCTGGCATTTTCTCCTCTTCCTAGGTAATATATGTTCACCTCAGCATTTTCTTCCAGAAAAGGTCAGTTTCACCACAATTGAAAACTTGATGAGAGCAAAAGCCATTCCTCTGCGTCATCATTTCAAAGCAACATATGTAACTTTCAGCTCTTTTATCAGCACTAGCTGCTTCACCATGCTAGTTATACAATGAATCCTAGTTTTCAGTTTAAAATTGTGAAATCACCTCTTACCAGCATGAAATGTTTCAGCAGCATCACTCACTGATGGATTGCCTTTACAAGATCTGCATTTTTATGGCTAAATTTATCAAAAATATAGACTCAGCTAGGTTATAACCTGCTGTCTGATTTTTATTTATCCATACTTACAATAGCCTTTCTACCTTGTCTAACACTGTTGATCATGACTCACTAATTTGAGTAACATCTTTAGCAACACTAGCTCCCTTACCAAAATCTTTTATAAGATTGTTGAGATAGTGAATTTCAATATGCTGTGCATATTAGCAAGAAAAGTCACATGAATGCCATTTTTCATATTTCTTCACAATTTCCTACTTCTTTTTGATTGCGATTGATTTCTTTACCTTCCCTTCCTTCCTTCGATTGTTTTCTAGCTTTTTAGGGATCATTTTAATAGCTGTAATTGTAGCAATTATATAAAATACTAACTAAAATCACATCCACAAACATATGCACCTGGGCTCAGACTGATGCTTATGTATGCTTATATAGGATTTTCTGGTGCCACAAGTCTTTGTTTACAACTGCACAAGCAGTCACAACTCAAGACTTTGGTCATAAATTAAACCTAAAATTCTGATCATAACCCAAATTGTTCATACGTGAGACTGGTCATAACTCAAAGAGTGCACTGTATGGGTCATGACTACATTTTCCAACTCATCTCAAGATAACCACTAAAAATTGTTATTAAATTATTTTTCCCTGTGTTTTCCTTTAATGTCTCACCTGTATCACCTAACAAATCATTTGCCTTGCACAAGAGATGTTTACTCCCTTCCTTAGTGTGAAGTTATCACAAAGTAAGAAACGATTCTGAGGATTTTTATCTCTCATGCTCCATAAATGGCAGCAAAGCAACATAGCATGTTCTGAATAATTGGAAGATAATGAAAGTACTAATTCTGAGCAGAGTGGTTGAGAAATAGACATGTCCTTCGGTGCACATTATCTTCAACCAAGTGGATAAAGAAGAAAATGTGTCTATAGGGATGATGGAGTCACAAACGGGAGGGAGTTTGCAAGCAGAGTACATGAGGAAGATCGCCTCACAAAGTACATGAGAAAAAAATGCAGTTTGAAATTTTCACTTTTGATTATTGAGAACAGCTGAAACTGTATTCATTAATACAGTATATTGATAAGCTGCATTCATTAATATAGTATATTCATATGATTTTCCCTATTTTTATGTATTTCATCCTTCTTTTAAAATTAATAGTATATTTTTCCTCCTTGAATTGCTTCAAGCTAGTATGTATAGTTCATCCACTTTTATTACCAGATGATATTCTATTTTGTAAAAATATATTTATTCAATTTATTTTTTGATTCAATAAAGGAAGAGTTGTCATCACTATGGTATTTGGTGAAATATCTTTTCTATTTTGTTCAATAAAGTTTTATAGTTTTGTCCCTAAAGGGCTTTTACATTTTCCAAGATTCTACATAGTTTTAGTTGCTCTTGTGAAAAATATTGATATATAGAAACATATTGGGCATGCTCAAATGGAGTGGTTATATACTAATTATTTACTAATTATTTTGTTAATTAACCATAACTAATCTGTAAATACCTTGTATTTGCTATGTACACAATTTAATTTGTGAAGAATTAGAATTTTGTTTCTAAAATTTAATTTTTTACTTAGTAAACTGTTTAGTTTAAAAAGAGATGAGCAGAAGTGTAAATAGTTTGTATCTGAATCTTAATCTTATTTAAATACAATAAAATTTAACTACTAAGTATATACAATGTTTGTGACAAAATCTTTACTTGATGAAAATGACTTTGCATTCCTTATTTGCTGAAATATATTGCCAAGAATGGATATTGATTTTTTTTTCTTTTTTACCATTGTGGGCATTCCTATTATGAAAATCATAGCTTTTTCATTTTTTTTTAATCTTCCTGGTTATATATTTTCAAATGTCAAACCAATCTTAAATTGATTAACAGTAATATATCTTTTACATATTGCTATGCTCATTTACTAATACATATTCAGTAGTTTTGTTGTTTGTATCTGTATATGAGATTGATGTATAATTTGTGTCTTTGTTTTAGCCCAAAGGACATATGCTAACCTCCTAACACTGCAAATTCTTCCTTTTTTAGCGTAAATCAGAAATTTTTGTTACTTGAGTATATGGAAGAACATGTCCTTAAAGTTTTTTCGGACTGTTATTTTCTTTGGGCAAGGTTTTGATTAGAATTCCTATTCCATTAATGATCATGAAAAAGATCATTCTGGTTTTCTATTAGGTCGTGTTGGATGAGTTATATTTTTTTTCCATTTTAGTGGTTACATTCCTTTCCACCAAACACACTATTGAAGTATTAATTTAAATCTGTTGTAAAACCTTCCAATAGCATTAAAATATTTTTTAATTTTGTATATTTTCTATACATAAATTGGAGTGATTTTCAGGATTTTCTCAGTGTCCCAAAAGATTCTGTATTTTATTCTTTGTTTTTATTGTTCAATTCATAATTATTATCTTCTAGTTCCTTTCCTAATGTTCTTTGCTGTAATCTCTGCTTACAAAGTTGTATGTTATGTAATTGTGCATCATATTTTATGAATTTTTCTTTTATTACATAAATTTGTTGATCATTCTTTTATATCATGCTTTAAATTTTTCTCACAAATATTATGTTTGCTCATACTGCAGCTTATACAGCAGTAAGCACACAGCTCAATGAATACTCAGAAGTGTATGTGGTTTTGCAATCGTAGCACAGATCAAGTGAAACACATTTCCATTAGCCCACTGGGCTCCCATTGGTCCCCTTAGAGTTAATCCATGCTGCCCAAGGATACCAACCACCTTTTCTGCAACTCAGTATTCATTTACATATATATTTTCTCACAACCCTAACCCTAACCTTAAATTATATATATATATATATGTATATGTGTATGATATATATATATATATATACTCTTGTACTAACTTCATTCACTGCACAATTGCTCAAGCTACTTTTGATTCTTGACAATTACTAAGCATTCTCCTTGAAAAGAAAGAAAAAGAAAACACCTGATAGTCTGGTGAAATCTTCTATAAGTTCTGGTTGATAGCACATAGCTCATTGCTTAATTATAATTCTCAATCATTAACAGATTTTGGTCCAAAAACTAGCAGTGTGTTTCATATATTAAATGTATATAATTTCTCTAGAGATGTGGTTGTTAGTGATAATTTTCTTCATTTTGTCAGTAATTTGATATTCATGTATCTTCCTGGTTTTTTGAATTTTTTAACTTATGGTAGTGATCTATATAATACTAACAATTTTCTTCTATTTCTATTATTTTTGACAGTAATAAATACAGTTAAACATTAATTTAATTAATAATTAATATAATATTCTTTACTATTTATTTAGAAACTTTGATGTCATATTTTAGGCATGTTTCATATTTAGTAATTTGATTTTTTTCTAATATCTGGTGCTTTGTGTTTTTTATGTTGCTTATATGGTATGTCTCATTTTGGGACTCATTATTATTTCACAATCCATTTCAATCCTATTTTTAAAGTAACTATACCCATGAACTTTTACTGGCTATCTGAAGTAAGAAAGTTTGAGATAATGTTTTCATTCTGTTTCTTTCATTCTGTTCTAATGTTTTCATAATGTTCAGAACCCTCATTCTGTTCTTGTTCTTCAAAGATGGTTTTACCAATTACACTAATCGAGATAAAAATGCATTTTCTTTCAGCATGTTAAAGATATAACAATTTCCCCGGTTTCTTGCATTGTCCTTGAAAATTCTGCCCTTAAACTGTTGCAACTCTTTTGTAGATGATCTCCATTCAGTTTGTCTGCTCCTGAAAGTTTCAGTCCCTCGTTGCTTTGCTGAATTTCACTGTATTGTCTCAATGCTACATGGGGAATTTCATTTTTTTCTTTCCCTTCTTATGATTTCCTTCCTTTCTTCCTTCCTTCCTTCCTTTCTTTTTTCTTTCCTATAAATTTGATTAGATGGTGTTCTTGCATTTATTCCTTCTAATATCTGTAAGCTTAAATTATTCACGTGTTAGACCAACTTATTTTTGTCATTCATCTGTTTAAATTATTATTTAAACTGTTATTTGTACTAAAAATAAATGTTATGATCTGATAACATTTTTGTTTACAAATATTAACATTATATTTTAATATCTGGTATTTTCATCTCTGAAGGCATTCTTTTTCTTTTGTAATGCTTTTTTGTCTATAGTTTTCACTAGTTCTCCTGTCTTGATTTCTTGTGTTATTTGTTTTTATTGTAACAAGCGTTACTTCAAAATTATCTTGTAATCACACTGAAACTTGAATTAAATTTAGTTGTTTCAAATGTTGTTTTCCTATGATTTTTCTCTTTCTTGGGAAATGTTAGTCTAATAAAGCTTAAAATGATTCTATGTAAGTGAGTGAAATAAGCCCTTGGGCTCTTTAGAGGGATGCTTTGTAAACATGAACTATCGAAGCATTTTTTCCACCCTTCTGTAATGGATAACAAGGCGCAAATGTCTCCTGTAGGACTCTATGGATTACTGCTAGATATTTTAAGAAATATAGAGGCTTCATTAGGCATCAATACAAAAACATTCAACTTTTTACTAGACATAAAATGACAATTCATGGTTTAATAATTTTGCAATACAAGACAAATCATAAAACTATTTTCTGAACTTTATTTTTTGTCTCTAGCTCTATTTCGTTAATTAGTTTTTTCAAACTACAATTAGTCAGCAACTCTCAATTTGCCTGTAGACTCCAGAAGCAAGAGACATATTTCCTATGCAATCAAGACTGTTACAGAGGTTGTTGTGTACAAAAAGAAACTAACTATATGAATTTTGTTTTTGCTAATTTCATATATTGGATCTTAATTTATTCTGAATTTATAAGTTGTTTTAAAATTGTTTTCCTTAATTGATCTTTCTTTGAACATTTTTTAACATGAAGTTTTAGAGTTTCCATGTACTTTTGGATCCTTCATTACTGTGAAAAGAAGTCTCCCTGAATTAGTGGGAAGTGTTTATTATTTTTGGCCCACATAAAAGACTGATCCCAATCAGTAATCTGATTGGTCAGTTGGACTACACAACCCAACATCAGCAATCACTTCCATCAGCTTCATACCTTCGCTGTGCTACTTTCTGCTCTATAAAGTTAAGCCAATCTGAATTTTATTTTTCAAGAAACTAATCCTTTGTCATTTAACTTAGTACTGTGAGAGGGAGTTTTGGACAATCTGGCAATTATGAATATTTCTCATATGTGCTATTTTGTCAAGTTCATTTACTGTACACAAATCATCCTATTCCAAAGCCATTATTTACCTATGTTTTAGAATGTAAAGGTATTACAACTCTTTGATATTTTTTGGAGATGCACATATGAAACATATGATGCACGTAGAGATCATTAGAACTATTAATGTCATTGTAACTATGGTACAGTTAATTATCCCCTTGGACCATCTCAGTAAGGCTTGGATTTCTGAAACAGAAATGTTTTAAAACCTATAAAATATATTATAATTTTATGCTCATCACTTGCAATAAAAAATATTTTAAATTTAAGAATATCTTTCTATAAAATAAAATTTTACCAAAGTTGTGTAATTCCAATATCATTATTCTAAGTAACCAGAGCTCCAAAAAAAAATCAATGTCCAAAAAATATCGATAATCATGAAAAAGATGAAAAAAAAAAGAAAACTAACCAAATACAGTGAAGATATACAAGAAACTTTATAGAAAAATAACAATTATACCTATATCCATAAAAACGTGAATCACAGTTATAATAGAAATTCATTAAAATGCCACTTAAATTTATATTCCATACTTACCATATTGTGGACAGTCTAAAGACTGACAACAAACTCTTTTTGTGAGGGTACTAACAAGGAAACATTGTATTGCAACATTAGAAGGCACATGGTATAACTCCTCTGTAAAACAGTAACGATTCTTATTAAGATGTTAGGCAGAGCATGGTGGCACATGCTTGTAATCCCAGCACTCAGGAGACTGAGGCAGGAGGATCGTTGCAAGTTCAAGAACAGCCTGGGCTACAAAGTGAATTCAAGGCCAGCCTGAACTGCATGAGATCCTGTCTCAAAAAGACAAAAAAAAAAGTTATATATTCTGTCAAGATAAATTGGAAAATATCTATTAAAATTCACATCTATTTGCTTTTTACTCACTCATTGCCTTCTTATAATTTATATTGAAGTTTAACATGCAAGGACATGAAGACACATGCAGTCTTTACACTGCAGCACCAACTGTAATGGCAGACAGGAAATGGCCCATTTTATACTGGGGACTCATTACTAGACTAAGCTTCATTATGGTTAGCCAAGTAGAGTGTTATGAAGTCTTAAAGATTAATGTGAAATAAAACTGAAATGAGAAGCAAAATACAAATTTTCTTATCATCTGGTGGAAAACAGATAGGTATGGTACCATTATTATGTATTGAAGGAGGACATTAGACTGAAGCCATAAAACTAAACCTAGTTCTGAATATAGTTGTTTTTAAATAAATTTGTTTTTATTAGTTATAACATCTTCTTTTTTGTTTAATTTATTTCTATTAGTATATATTTGTCATACACAATAAATTCACAACACACTAATTTTTTACAAAAGTAAAATGAATCCACTTAATTTGCCAGTATAATTATGCAGAAATGAAGTATTTAGATTTAGATAACCCAATAAAATGACCCAGTTTTTATGTAGAAATACATAGTGAAAAGAATTTTAAATTGTTAAAATTATTTAAAGAAAATCCTTAACATAACTTATGAATTATTAATAGTGTTGATATTATGAGGACCACTAGGGGAATTTTATCAAGACTAAACCTAAATGAAAGCAAAGTTAAGGTTATTAAACGGCTAAAGCAGGAGAGACCACACAAAGGAACCAATGGAGTCTCCCAGTAACAAAGTTGGGAAGTATTTGCTATAGACTGGGCATTCTTAAAATTAGAAAAAGGAGTAAAAACCCAAAACATTGAATCTGTGAAATGAGACAATTTAATGATTGGTTATTGTGATACATTTATTAAGGGGCTGAAAAGTTATGGTTTATCTTTTTTTATCAGCATTAAGAAAACAATAGTAATTTTCATGAACTGGAAAAAGGAAATACTGGGTTTTAATGTGACTGCATAGAAACAGTGTTCAAATGTCATTAGAGAGGGATCTTGTTTCTATACTTTCCTTCCATGATCAAGGACTGCAGCTGTCTGATTATTGTTAATATTCTCTGGAAATTGTTTCTGTTCAAGGGAAAGATCCTGTCCTATCTCTCAGTCGTTAGCTGCCATGTGTTAGTTCTGAGATTTTAACCCATCCTCTCCAATTCTTCTTACTTTAAGCAAGCACATAAAAATAATGTCATAAGGTGTAATTCTCTATACTGTGTTCTGATCTGCAGTGTTCCTTAAATTTTCTGGATAGAAGTTGTCTAAGGAAAAATGTCTGCATTTTGTCCAGATTTATGCTTTGCTTCTTTTGCTGCAGGATTGTCTTTTGAACAGTTCTACATAACAGTCTGCACAAAAGTGTTGAAAAGAAACCCTCCAGGATTCTGCTGTGTTTCTGCATGTCTTGCAAGAGGAGGCATTCACACCTTTTGTAATTTCATAACTTTGTGTTATTTCACATGAAACTTTGTGTAGCATGCTGCCTTTAAATATAAAAGTAGTATCTATATTCATGGTGAAATGCAGATTTTTGGGCTGTCCAGTGTAACAAATAAAATGTGTTGTTTAGGACAAAGTTTGTGATAATCTAATTACAACTAAAGAAATCTACACAGTAGCGACAGAATATTTCTGCCCTAACTTATTTTCAACCTGCAGCACAAATAGCAATGGGAGAAAGAAGTGCAATAAGATACTGCTAAAAATCTTTAACTTTCCAAAAGGAAATCTCACAGACACTGAAGTAGAGGAAGTTACAGGTAAAGAACTAAAAAAGCTAAGAGTCAAAATGTTTGATGAGCTCAGAAAAGAAACATATAAGCAATTTCATATGTTTAGCAAACTTAAGGCAATTTTTATTAAACAGATAAAAGATTTTACTGTTGGATGAGTTTAAAGAAGAAAAAGCAATAAAGTAAATTAAACAAGACAATACAAGAAATAAATGATGAGTTTTGTAAAGAACTAGAAATTATGAAATCAAGAAGCAATTCAAGATTTGAAAAATTTGGTAGAAAGCATGGGAAAAATTTAGTAGAAAAGTTTGGCCAATATGAGGACAGAGTGTCAGAAACTGAAGACAAGGTGGATGTAATAGACCATAAATTCAATGGTATCCTGAAATAGAAAAGATGCCATACAAGTTGCTAGATTACTTAAATAAATGAGAATTTTAAGAGTAAAGGAAAAAACTATGACTCAAAAGGTTTTAAAACATATTCACAGAAACTATAGAAGAAAACTTTTCAAAACTAGGGAAATGACTCGTTGAAATTTAAGAGCCGTGTTCAATTCCAAATCACCATGATCAGAAATGAAATGCTTCATGATATTAAATAATCAACAAAAGAATAAAGCACTATCACTGTTAGCAAAAAGCAGTAAGTTACTTACAATGGCAAATCTATCAGAATTATAGTGAATTCTGAATGCAAACTTTAAAGTCTAGGAGAACTTGGAGTGAAGTACTTCAAAGTCTAAAAGCAAATAATTGTTAACCTACCAACTTAGCCTTCAAACAATTTTATATCCTGTGAAACTAGCCTTCAACATTAACATAAAAGAATTTCCCAGATGAAGACATTCTAAAAAAAAAAATACATGACCACTAACCCAGCATTGCAAAAAGTACTCAAGGAAATGCCAGAATGCCAGATAGAATTAGGGAAGACTCCACAACCAGATAGTGCAAAGGAAAAATATGCATCTGACTGGGAGAGTACTTCAGCAAAAGGAAAATACAAAGCAGTCTGCACTGGACAAATAATTTGATGGGTCAGGGATATAGATCAGCTGCACAGTGTCTACCTATCAAGCATGAGGTTGTGAGCACAATTCCTGGTAGTAAAGCAAGAAAGAAGAAAGAAAGAAAGAAAGAAAGAAAGAAAGAAAGAAAGAAAGAAAGAAAGAGCGAGCTAATGTGATGACATAATTCAGTAAACATCTTACAATAGTAACTTTCAATGTCAGTGGTCTTAACTCCCCAGTCAAAAGAGACACACTGGCAGATCGGGTCAAAAACCAAACTACAACCATACATTGCCTACAGTAGATACACTTCAACCATAAAAAAATCTTATAGTCTAAAAGCAAATGTATGGAAAATAATACTGCACCCCATTAAAGCTCAAAAGGAAGCAGATGTAGCTATTTTCAGGACCAACAGATTCAAGCAAAAATTGATCCAAATAGACAAAGATAGATATTACATAGTGGTAAAGAACACACTTCAATGGGAGGAGATAGCAATTGTGAATATTTATGTACTGAAATTTTGTGAACTTCATAAAACAAAAATTACTAGGCAGGAAAGGTCTTATTAATCCCTAATATTTGTTTTTGTATGAGGGCACAACTATAATCTTTAGTACTCTGATGTGTTATTTCTTTTTTTTCTGCAGTCTAGATTTCTTATATAACTAGTTTTTCAAATTCTCAAACTACATCCATCACATTTCCATCATTTTATTTATTCATATTGCATTCTGGATATTTTACCAGTGTAGCACATTAATTCTGTACTCAGTAGGATTCCATTTTTACTAACTAAACTTATAATTGTATTATATACTTTTTAAAAGAGGTTTTTTTTTAGTTTCAATGTTATTTGAAATGAATGACAATGATATTTTTCATCTTAAAACAGTGGGCTTATTACACACAAACACACACAAATACACAAACAGAAATATTGGAGCTTTTGTTTGTCCTCTTGTTTCTTTTTAAAACTGTTACTATATTGTTTCAATCATTATGTTTTGTATGTTAAATATGTAATACTACAAGCTTGTTTGTGCAATTATTAATATTTTAAGTACCAGAATTTCACCTTAAATTTTGTTTTATTGAATTTTAAAAGGCTATTTGACAATGCCTATTAAACATTTTGGTCCTTATTTACACTTTTGGTTTCCCAGATTAAAGAAACAATGTGTTATTTACATATATGTGTCTGATATATTTCACTAAATAGGAAGAAAATGTTCAAATAGGGAGGAGAAAAAAGGGAGAAGGTGAAAAGGAAAGTAGGGAAAAGTAAAGATAAATAGAAAAGAAGGAAAAATGGAAAACAAACTTGTAAATGGGGAAGAGAGGAGAGTCTGAAGGAAAGGTAGGTTATGGAAAAAATAGAAACAAGTAATGTCATGTACAGGTACAAATTCTCTATAATAAATGCAATCATCATGCATATCTAAAATGTACAGATAAAATCTGATTGGAAAAAGTTAAAGGCTATATACTGTGACAGGAAAAAACACACTTTTTGAAAAGAATTGTCTATCAGTCAAGGTTGTAACAAGAAGCAGATAGTACATTTCAAATAGAATGATGGGAATATTCTTTATATATAGAGAGAATTGTCTTTAAATAATTGGGTGTTAGGAAACCTCAAGAATTAATAATGCTTTGAGTATGATAGTAGTAATGCTATACCATGTGCAGATCACAGGAGAGGAGCAAAAACAGCACAGCTGAGAAAATAGCATGTTGATTCAACACACTGGATGACTTAGCAGAGCTATTTCTAGTCAGGGATGGGTCCTTGGCATGTAGTTCATAGTTTAGGTTGGGTCATTCAAGGTGGTGACTTTCTCAGGGCAAGGGCAAGAGATGACAGGAAGGTGACTTTAAAGGGCAAATACAAGAAGACTAATATGGCCATTCTGGAAATATAGTAAGTGTCATTTACCTATTCATATGTATCTTGATTTATCTGGTTTCACATCTCTTACTGTTTTAGAAAAATGAATATTCATTGCATCTTCAACATTATCTTGCAACTTTATCTCAGTATAGTTACATTTGTGATATACTTGTGAATATTGTACATTCTAACATCAAATTAGTATTAAAATATACTGTTTATTTCTGAACATCCTACTGAAATCTCATAAAAGTATCATGAAATTTGTTTCATTCGTTTTCCAAGACGTTTTTCTTTGCTTTCTTATGTGGTAACTATTATCCTACCTATCTGACATTCATTCCCCTTCTTCTAAGTAGGCCTTTTCCCCTTGGTAATCTATTAAGATTGCACATTGCCACTCCAACCTTGATTATAGGGTTAGGATCATGACTCATCATTCTGAAAATAGCAAGTGATTAGTCTAAATATAGCAAAGGAATCCATCCCTGCAATTTTATTCTCTTTGCCGTTGCTAATTGGCCTGTGATGCTGTATATGAGCTTCCCAATGAACCTGTTCCACAAAGAAGAAACCTTACTACCCTTGGCGGGAGCCTCACACATAGAATGACATGCAAACGGTTGAATGCAAGAGAGGAAGAAGACAGAAGGAAAGAATAATGAAAGTAAAAATGTAGAAAAAAATGGGCAGAATATTAAGATTCAGCTTTCTGTCACATCTGAATTCACCTTTACTGTGTTGTTTTAGTTTATGAAAGTCAGTGTATTTCTTTTTTTACTTAAACTGATTTCAGTTAGATTTCTTTTACTTGCTATAAAGAAAAAGAAAAAAAAGTAAAACAAAACAATCATCTCTGATATTCCACTCTGGACAGAATTGGAAACATGGATTTATTAGTTAAAACAATATTGTAGGTTGTGAGAATCTTCTCATCTTGACTGAGAAGCTGACAATTTCACATGGAAGGAAATAATTTTCCCTGCTTTTGTTTATTTTTGTTTTTAATTGGTACATGTTTATATACATTATACTTACATTCACCATGAGGATTTGGCATGTGTACATGACACTTCTCAATTCCTGTTTTACCAAATAAATTTTGGACATTTATCCATATTTTAGTATCTTTATTTGTCGACTCTTCAGGGATCAGAACTAGTGCTCGGCAGCAAAAAGTCCTAAGAATAAATTTAGATAATAGTTGCATTTTGGAATTGTATTATTATAATTTTTTCAAGTATTGTGGTTTAAAGATTAAACAGAAGCAAACGTTGATCACTAAAAGAAGGAAGAAAAAAGCAGACAAATTCATTAGCACAAAGTTGCACCAATATGAATACTATTAGATAACAAATATCCATTCTGTGTTGGGGTCATGACCATGTCGGCCATGTTCAGCAGAGAGAGGTACAAGGTATTGATCAGGGCATGCGATTCGGGCTTATTTTGCCAGAGAAACCATACCAGTTGCACCATTTTGCAAAAAATCATTAGTGTTTGGGAATGATTCTGACAAAGATGATGATGATGATGATGATAACTTAATTAGTACAAGACTTCAGAAAGAAGCTGCTAAGAGGCAGATCATGATATGGACTGTGGCTGTGCTGCCATGGCTGAGCTTGAATTTATGATCCTCTTATCTCAGCCTCCCAGAGTGCTGGGATCACATGCTTATGCCACATGGTGAGTTATCCTCATCATTTTCTTGAGAAAAATTAAGGCATACAGAAGTTAGAAAAATTCCCCAGAAATTCACCTGGAAATTCAGAAACCCTTTGTTGAAGATTCCACTGTGTACCAATATGACAATATTTATGACGATATACAGAAAAGAAGGAGGAAAACAATCTAAAATTGTCTTCAGGAAACATCAAAAGCCCAAGTATGTCCACCAATCACTAAAAACACCTGGGATAAGAAAAAATTGGAACAGGAAAAGAAAGAATAGAAAAGAGAGAACAAGAAATAGAAAAATGAGAATTTGATGACAAAATGCATTTATGACATATGCTTACAAAAAAGGAAAACCCTCAAGAGCTGACGAGGAAGAAACAGAAAAGAAGGCTGCCACACTAGATAAATGTTTGGGTGTGACCAAGCAGGAGGGCTTCAGTGGATTTTATAGCACCTATTAAATCAAGTAGTGGGCAAACAAAAAGCACCACAATGCAAGGTTCATGAAACCAGCTCTGGGAATAAAGAAGAGAAATGAATAGGTTACTCAGATAGAGGAGATTGACCTCTAGTTTTTTTTCTTATTTGGGTTTTTCTCCAGTTTTGGAATCCAGGTAATGTTTGCTTCAAGTAATGGCTCTCAGCATTATTGGTATTAGTTCATCTCTTAAATTCTTGTGGAATTCATCAGTGAATCTGTCAGGGTCTGGACTTTTCTTCGTTGGTAAATTCTTTATTACCTTTTCAACTTCATTGGCTGATAATAGTTTGTTTAGAATTTTTATATCTTCTTGATTTAGTTTTGGCAGTTGGATTGTGCATATGACTCTCCATTTCCCCTGTTTTTTCTGTTTTATTAGAATATAGGTTTTCATATAGGTATTGATGATCTTCTGAATTTCTGTAGGGTCTGTTGTGGTTTCCCCCTTTTCATTCCTAATTGCTTAATTTGTTGTTTTTCTTTCCTGTTTTTGATGAGGTTGGCTAATGGTTTTTCAATTTTGTTAATTTTTTCAAAGAACCAAATTTTAATTCATTTCTTCTTTGTATTGTTTATATAGGCTCAATTGCATTAATTGCTGCTCTTATCTTTGTAATTTCCTCCCTCCTATGAGCTTTGGAATTGATTTGTTCTTGTTTTTTTTAGAAGTTTGTGGTTCAACATTATGTTGTTTATTTGAAATCATTCTGTTTTCCTGATGTAAGAGTTTATCACTATAAATTTCTCTCTTGGGATTGCTTTCATTACATCCCATAAATTTCAGTATTTCATACTGGCTTTGTTATTTAATTGTATGTACTGTGTAATGTTATGTTTAATTTCCTCTGGAACTTATTGTTTGGTCAAAAGTAT
>RJWT010027582.1:0-15463 GCA_004365215.1 Cuniculus paca
AATGTACAAATGGCATCTTGAGGGAAACTGGCATATCAGAGGACTTCCCTGAGATCTTTTAGATTTTGAACTTCTTGAGATAGAGATGCTATTTATTCATGTATCCTTAATACTGATCACAGTGCCTACTGCATAGTAGATGTTTCTATATAAGTTATTGATAGACTAACTTCGTCTGTTGAGACTCCGTAAGGAAGTGTGACAGTAAGGAGAGATGGTCCAAGTTCAAAGTAAGGAGACTGCATCGATAGACTGGTAAGAAGCCAAAGCTAGAAAGTGGGCTGGAAATGTTGGGAGAGCTAAGAGAGCTGACTGGCAGTAATGGAATGCATGAGGACTTTGACTTAGGACCAAAAGATTCTTCCTCTGTAGACACTGGTGGTAACTGCTGGGTTAGAAGAAGTAGATGCTAAGGAGCTGGACTTTAGTTCAAGACAGTGGGTTGTCTGTTTGGGTACTTGTTTTCAAAACCTAAACAGGCAGACCTAAAATAACTTTTCATTGTAGGAATTATATGACAATCTAAAAGAGAATTTGGAGAAAGAATTGTAAAAAGTTGCTGATATACAACTAGATCCCTTTCAGTTTTTTTATTTCTGTGTCCTGATCAGCTACAAGATCATTATATAACCTGGAGACAATCCCCAACAGGATAATCATCATGATAATGTTGGAGATGATAATGATGATGATTATGACAACAACTAACACTTATTGAGTATTTATCTCTCAAGCACTGTTCAGTGTCATTCAATTCTTATATTATTTCATTTAGTTGTTTCAACAACTCTGTAAGATTGATATTAATTAATATTTATATTTTATGTAAGGACAGAAAGGCACAGAGATTAACCTTCCCAAGATTTTACCCTGTAAGAAAATGAAGAATGTGGGCAGTCTGATTACAGAGTAGATGTTCTTAAACCTTATTGTGATGCCTTATGTAGACTCAACCCCAGTGACACCTGAAAGCAGTGTGACTTAGGATGAGTTTCCAGAATGTCTGACGCAAGTCCTGACCAACCAGGTACCCATCTCAATTTTCTCTGCTTTCCATTCTTTCTACATTTGTTTTGCCTATAGAGGCAATTTTCCTAAACCTCATTCACCAGTATCAGGATGAACTTATTCTAACAATTGTGAAAAGCCAATGGTAAAATTAGGGTCTGATGGGAAATTTGAATATGGGCTGGTATGAGATCATAAGAAACTTGTTCATTATCGTAGAAATGACAACTATGGGCCATTTGCAGACTGCAAGGGAAGAGAACAAGAAGTCATCAAGAAGCAAGCCCTCCCTGCGAATTGGCACCATACGTGGTCTGCTGTGGGAAGAGCCAGACGCCGGCCCCTTCTGGCACACAACCTGGGAAACAAGAAGAGCCCCCCGCACTGTCAACAACTGGCTGATCCTGAGAAACACAGGCTGAAATGATAGCTATTGAGGTAAAGCACAATTTAATGCTTGTAGTGTTTAGTGTTTCACTGACTTTACAAGTCTAAAGCCAGTAGTCTGATCATCTATTCAGAGGATAACAGTACACATTTAACATCTATGAAGGATCTCTTTCTGAAGGTGGTAGTGATTATTAATTCCCCATCATCTTGTTTTGAAATCCTGTATCATTTTCATTGTTTTGTTGGGTTTTGTTTTGTTTGATTTTATTATATACGATGGCATGGGCAGCTTTTTCAAAGTAACAAGATATATTATGGTAGCCATTTCAGATTTACTCTTATCTTGTTTTGAAGTCCTTTATTGCATTCATTGTTTTGTTTTTATTGGTTCTATTCTGTTCTATTTTGCTTGATTTTTACTATGTCTGAAGGTATCTGCAATTATTTTGAAGACAAGAGACACTATGCTAAGCATTGTTGATTTCGTATTGTTTTGAAGTCTTGTGTCACTTACACTGGTTTGTTTCGATTGGCTTTATTCTGTTTTATTTTGCTTAGTTTTATTCTCTTTAAAATAAAAATTAAAGAAAAGAAATGATAAATACTTAAAAAAAACTTTGGTTTTTTTATGGATGCCTACCAAAGAATGTAAGGGAATTTCTTTAATTAAACAAAAGAAAATATTTCAAGGAACTATGGTAAAATAATAATTACTAAGGCTAGATGATCAATATATGAGGCTTTCCTATAGTATTTTATTTGCTTTAGAGTATATTTGGCATTTTTATAATGAAGGTAAAATATAGCATAATATTGTTTCCTAATTCTGATACTCTTACACTTTTTCAATTTTTATAGTGATAGATAATACACAATTTATGATATGCACCATCTCTGAGCAACATTTTCTTTGCTGAACACACTTCTTCCTACAATGAACAAAAGGTATGAGGAATATTTCTCTGTCCACAGCAGCAGATCACAAATTTTTTATGTAAAACTGTACCCAATAATTGATGATTTGCAAATATATGAACTTTCACCTGACTCTGACATTTCCAAGCTTGCAGACTTGAGGTAAAAATTCTACCTGCTCTAGGTTTTTTCGGGAAAAGGGACTAGAATGGCATCTATTTTAAACACGATTGTTAGAATGCAGGAGATATGCATTCAGATCGCTCAGCTCATTGCTTGAAACACAGTGCACACCCAGTATTCAAATATTTTTTATCAGTGGTCACAATAAGAAAAATGTGCTTCACTTAACAGGGAGTTCCCACATTTAGTCAGCACAAAAATCACCACTTAGCAAGACACAATTGCACAGTACACTTAAGTTTTCAAATTTTTTATCTTAAACAGAAGCATGGTACATATGGATCTTTCAAACCAAATGCAAGTTGTTTTTCTTTCCACTACAATATTAATTCCCTTGATTAGAGAGTAAGAAGGTCATTGGACAATTTCTGCACTGTGAATAGGCAAGTACAAAAGGGATGAAAAGCTAGGTTTATTGAGAAAGCATTGCCCATTCCAGACTGATGACACAACGTTGGGTTAAAAAGTGAAGACAGCAAAAGCGTTGCGCTGAAATTTCAAAACATAGTTGGCCACGTTCATTAACACCCAGACTTCTAGATTTGGGGGACTGCCCTCTACTGAGAACATTCATTTTAGAGGTTGCCTTGAAGTCAATTGAAAAGGATCCTAAAGAGAAAGCTTGCCTTTCATACTTCCACCCCCAACCCTCAGTGAATCTGGATACAAAGCTTTCATCTTCTCATCTCGCAGTGTAGGTCCCCTTTCAGTCTGTGGTGTACTGTTAGGTTGCTTTGTTTTGGTTTCTCTGGGAGGCCTGCCAACTCTTGCCCCAGACAAGGTCTGAAATGATGAGATTGAAAGTACTGAGACAGTGTTGCATTCCCTTTTCTTCCCCAACCTTTTCTTTGTTTAGCTCCATGTCCTGTGCTGACTTACATCTTCTCTCCCTTAAGTAGTGCCATAAATTTCCAGGTCATAGAATCATATGCTTTGAGGTTATGCAAAGAGCAAACAAACCCAGCTACCCATTAGAGGACTCTGTTTGTAACAACTATGCCACTGCTTATAATCAAATGTGACTTACATAAAAGGGAGCTTAATACCATAAAAGGGAGCTCACTACCGCATTGAGTGCTAATTTTATTTTTAAAATTTAGAAAGTCATTTCTTATGATCCTAGAATTATTACTAGTCTGAGTTCTAATGAGTGAAGTTGCAGAGCATGTTTGTGTATTGTACTCCTTCCTCTCACCTACCTTCTTCTTTTCAGATTTTTCTTCTTTCCCATTTTCTGAACACTGTGGAAAAACTAAGCTGTGGAACTGTAGGTGATGATAAAAACATACAGATACATAGGCTTTGCAGAATTTGCTCATTCACTAAGAAAATAATTATAATATAGGCTGGGTTCTGCGGACAACACACACAGATGCTGTCCTCATAGAATTTACAATCTAGCAAGAAATATAAACTTAAGAAAGATAATCACATGAAGACAACAAAGACACTTTTTCTAGGTAGGTGGTCATAGAATTATTTCAGAGGAAAGAAATACTCATTCTAAGACATAAAAAATTAAGAATTTGCCTGGCAAGAAAGTGCTTATGAAGTAGGTATGTATGGGAGGAGAGGACGGGCAAGCAGATACATTTGAGACTGATGAAGCAGTACGTGTAGTAATGCTGCAGTGGAGAGGAACTGAATATACTAAAGGCATTGTAACGAGACTAGTATGATTAGATTTTGAGCAAGTTATCAGGGAGAAGCAGGGTCTTGCAGGGATCTGGACTTCATGCTGATACTAACAGGAAATAAGGGAGACTTATAAGCTGAGAAGCCACAGCTTCCAGATATTTTACCATTGTGGTCGCTCTCTTCTACATAGACTTCAGTTACTCACCATTCTACTTCAGATGTGGTAGACAGCATTAGCCACGCCTTCCAGACAGGACTGGGGAGTCTGGAGTAGCCTGGACCACCACTGCCTATATTCTGGATATTGGATAGTTGCATCCTAATAATGTGTTTTCTTGGATGGTCAGTTTTTCACTCTACATTGTATTATATAGACCTTCTGGTCAACTAAGCCAGCACTTAATTTGGGTTGAAGTTTTGATCTTAGATGGACTAAGGTAGGCTACAAAGAAGTTTCTGGTCAAACTGAGATGTTCATAATTAAATTTCTTTTTTCTTATTTTCTCTCAGTCAGTCTATATAATATAATTAGAGAGTTTTGTTTTCATTCTAGTTTTTCTCTTTTCTTCTATAATGTTTTTTTAATGATTAAAGTTGGAAAAGTACAGCAAAGCAAGCACTAATAACTCAAGCAAGCAGAGATAAACACTGTTGTCCCTGCTATTTATATAAATTTCTAAGTTTCCTTTCCCTTTCTCCCTGTCTGTCTGTCTGTCTCTCTGTCTCTCTCTCCCTCCTCCCTCTTCCTTCTAGGAACTGATCCCAGAGTCTTAGCACTGAGGAGCATTCCCTGCACTGCACTTTTTTTCAGCTTTTTATTTTGACCTAGGGTCTTGCTAAATTGCCCACACTGAAGTTGAATTTGCAATACTCCTCTGTCAGCTTCCCAGAGTTCTAGGGTTACAGGCCTGTACCACCATGCCTGGTTTGAAGTACACATTTTTATGGTTAATATCACACTATAATATAGTTTTTTAAAATATAATTTTATGGCTATTAGTACTGGATCATAAGAATCTATTTTCAAATGCCATCAAATAATCTTATGTGCTTTTTGTTTCATGACATTTAAGTCTCTTGGTTTTTATTTTATAAAGAAAACTTTCAAATAACACTTTAATTTTAAATATTTTCTTGTATTTAAGACTATTACTTCAAAGTAAAACTGAAAACATTTAAATCTTGTTGGATACATATTTATAAACTTCTTTACAAAACTAATTTAGTTTTATATTTTCATCTACATTGCGTGCTCTAAAAAAATAAAAATTAATCATACTGCTTAAGTAAAGTAAATACAAATATACTATTGTCTTAACTTTCAATTTTATTTACTGCAATGTTAAAGGTTTGAAAAAAATTTAAGCTACTTCTATTTCTTTCTGTGTAAACTATCAGTTCTTGTCTTTTTCCTATGCATGGTGATCTTAATGATTTTTTCTAAATGCATATAACCCCTTTTACATATCATGAATTTTAAACCTAATTTGTCATAAATATTATAAGTATTTACTTCAATCTATTTGAAAATTTTAGTTTTGTTTGTTATATTTTAAAAAGAGGTGAATCTTAAAAATTCAGCCTTAACTATACACATACTGTTTGACTGCTACTGTAGTGAAAAATACAGATTTCCAAATACAGATTTGATTTACTTTCTCTTTCAGTTTGACACAAGCTTTTAAAAACAGAAAAGAAAAGAAAAGAAAAGAAAAGAAAAGAAAAGAAAAGAAAAGAAAAAAGAAGCTTTCATGGATTTCCTATAAATAAATCTTATGTAAGTCCTTTCGAAAGGAGTTAGAAGTAAGTCAGGAAGAGTATTATTTCTCTAATAAAATGAAGGAACTAAAAAGTAATTGGAAGTAGAGGTTGGGGCCTGTAAAAACTAAGTTCCAAGACTTGCCTTAATATTTTATTGTGTGTGTGTGTGGGTGTGTGTGTGTGTGTGTGTGTGTTTCACTAATGAGAGCTCTAGAAAGGAAATTAGTAAGATTCACGTAATTCTTTTCTGTTGCATGGTAACTTCTCAGCCACCTTTGAATGATATTGACTTGTTATTTGTTATAACTTCTATTTAAATTCTAAAATTAAACTAATTCTTCTTAGCAAAGACTTTGGAACAAAATAGCATTAAGCCTATTTTCTCTCTGTAAAATGGGGATTATTGTGCTCTCCTTGCAGTGCTGTTATAAGGTAGCTGTGACAGCAAATGTAGAGTCTGTGCTAGGAGCAGTGCACAAGGGACCCTATGGAATTTCAGACTGTACTGCACCTCACCCCCTGGATTCAGGCCATGAAATACTGTAGTTCCTTAAAAAGAACAAGTATGCTTCTTAGTGCGGGCATCGGATGGTGACATTAACGTTAATAGCGTGCCACGTTGATGTCTGAATGGAAAAAAAAGTATGCTAGTTAAATTTTGCATATTATGCATTTATTCAAGAACTATTCTTGAGAATCAAATATGCAGCTTGAATTGTGAAAGCTATTGATCATAAACCGAAGAGTAAAACTTCTTGCATTGATACACTCAGCGAGTGAACACTCTGAGAGATATTTACTGCTCCAACCTAAATTTTCCTGGAAACAAGGAACAGCCATACTGACCATAGCACTGAGGTATAGGTAGGATCAATTACAAAGGTGCTGTGTGATAATCCAGAAGAAACAAAGAAATTAATGAATTCATTCTTTAATACAGATAATATAGAGATGAGGGTCCTTAGAACACATCGCAATACCATTTGATGACAGGAGGGATGATGTGTGTGTGATGATGATGAGCTATTACAAGAAAGAAAATTCCAACACGCATAAACCATTTGCCCCTGAAGAATTGCTGATGCATCTTTCTCAAACAGGGAAGACTACAGACCACTTTGCTATCTGTGGAATATTCAAGTTTCCAGATTTAATACTACTTTCCTGGGTAAGTAAAATTAACTTTTTTGGATTTGTTTTAATGGTCTTATGAGTCAGTCTTATAATAAAATAGAAAACATAAAGGAAAAATGGAAAAAGGAAGAGACAGAAAAAGACAAAGAAAAGAGAAAAAAGATCTTAGGGTAATATAGGTATGTTTTAATTAATTTGGTTGTTTTCTGGATTTTCTGCAAGGTACCCCATCAATGCACCAGCAGTTTGGTTTTTATCTCAAGGCAGGCTTGTGGGAAACTTTAAAAAGGAACCCCAGAAGTGACAGAAATCTCTCTTGGCATCTTCTGAGCATTGGCGACACAAAGCATTTTATTGATGGATAATTGTCATTTTATAAGTAAAAGCAAAAGTAAACTCTTGAAAAAATATCACTGACAATACTGATTAAAACCTGAAGGTAATGACCATTTGTGATTTGGGGCATTGAGACAGAAGTCATTGTCATTTTCTATCCTCACCCTTTCCAATTACTGCGTGCCTTTTAACAGATGCACATATTAGAGTAATATTAATTCAACTTAACCTTATAATGTATAACTGCAATGGTTGGGTATAGCTGGAATTTAGCTCTGTTTTTGTATCTTGAGGAAAAACCATATCAAATTATCTAGAGAGTGTTATGAAATTCAAAACTGATTTTAACAGGTTCTAAAGTGTAGCTGGAATTTGGTTCCTATGAACATTTTGCTTGTTACAGTTATTAAGTATCTTTTGTTTGACTTTCCCCCTTTTGTTTCTTTAGTTTTCAGTTTGTTCTGAAAAGCGTAAAAAGGAATGCCAACTATTCTGACCTTTAATTCACATTTTCTTTCCCTGACAATTTGAATTATGATACTAAAAGATGTTTTTAAGTGTAAAGAGTAAATAAGAAGTGAAGAATAGGAAAAGTTAAAAAATTTGGAGTAACTAAATTACAAGCAGTCTAGATTATTTACCTGATAGTGCTTAGAGATTTGGTTTTGTTTTGCTTTTTGCTTTTGCTATACTTTATGTTCCAGAAGGTTATAGGAAGCGAATCTAAATACATCTTTGATAAGAACAGATACTACACTTGATCTTAGCCAAAAGACAGAGAAGCGATAAGTACATCTTTAATGAATAATTTTGGTTCTTTCTCATAATGTTATTAAATTTCCTATAGTTCTCTGAAAAATCCAGGAATATATTTTATTAATGTATTTAGAGTGAGTGTGTATGTGTGTATGTGGGTGGGGGAGAGGTGGGAAGGAATAAAGGGAGAGACCATCAGAAAAGCCTGCCTTTATGGTGTTGTGATTAGTAGAGTTAAAAACTTCATTTGAGGGGCTGGGGATTTAGCTCAGTGGTGTAAGCGCCTACCTGGCAAGTGCAAGGTACAAAACAAAACTTTGTTTGAACACAATTTTGCTACTGACCTACCTAAACAGCTTTTTGAGCTTTTTGAATTAGTAACAACTTACTTGAGAGTAGGAAAATAGAAAGTAAAACAAAAGCAAGATCTTTCTCTGAAACAGTTATTTAGAACAAACAATTCTGTGCATTTCTTTGTTGTCATTATTTTAGTTTATATTAGATTTCATATTCATTAACTCTATTATATTTACCACTCCTTGGACTACATTTCACCTGGATATAGTAAGACCTTCTAAACCATTCAGATGAGTGTAAAATTAGAATGCTCATGTAAACTTAAAAGCATACTGAATTGGTCTTTATCCTTTGGGTTGTGGATAAATATTCATATTTGTTCTCCACAGCTTTGGATATGCCTGTCCCTGTTTGTGTTTGTGCTATACCTAATGAGGTAGTGTGAGTGATGTGTATGTGTGTGTTTGTGTGTGTGTGTGTGTGTGTGTGTGTGATGTCAGTATTTGTTCTCCCCAAAGGGGTTTCACTCTGCATGCAGAATTAGAGGATAGCTTTTAGTTAGGGAGAACTATAGACCAGCGACTACCTGTAAACTGTCAGTCTATTTTACATATTAAATTGGAGTTTCCCAAGGACATCCTTGAATGCTGGACTTTAAAAAGAACGATAAATTATAAACGTGAATGTTACAACAGCAAGACTGAGCATTAAGATGTTTCCCTGTTTCACATATTTTCATTCAATTTGAAATTAACTCCATTTTATTTTATAGTCATAAAGCTTTCTTAATTTCACCCGGGCTTGCTTTCTTTGTCTCTCCCTTCCCTGTGGCCAAGGTGTGCCTTGGAGCCTCAAGCAGGAAGACAAACTCTAGAAATGTGAAATAAAAAGAATAGTTTTTTCTGGGTTTGTGCACAAGTATAGTTAAAAATAAATATTTGAGCATGTCCACAAAATCTGAGCCAAAAATAAATAATGAAAAGAAGAACACATGCAACACAACAGTCATTTATATACACACGCACACACACACACACACGCGCACACACACAGTCACTGGGTGTCTAGAGGTTGGTTGATTACCTTCTTACCATGAAAATTATGTTGACATTGTTTTTTGTGAAGTCCATATCATACTACAGATCGGATACTTTTATGACAAATGTTGGCGTTTATTCATAAATCATTGGGTGCAGTTTAACACAAGTAGCATACAGAGAACTTGTAAATTCATTTTCTAATTTTATAGTTGTTACAGCATCAATAATAATTGAGTGTTAATAGTTCACTGTAACTCAGAATTGATCTCTGTATAAAATCCATAAGGATATCTAATCTTCAGCAGATGTTATAAAACAGTGATTGAAACTTTGCACTCTGAATGCAGATTGTTAAAATTCTGGCTCTGCCTTCAGAGGCAATCTGCTCCTGAGAAATTTACTTAGTCTGTCTTTAACTCAGTTTCTTCATCTGTAGACCAGTTACATCAGCCTACTTTACAGTATGGATTAAATGAGTGAATGAATGCATAAAAGATGCTTAAAACTATGCCTGGCTCATAGAGACATTCAATAGATATTAATTATTGTATTGATCAAGCAATTCTTGCAGTGCTTAGAAACTCAAACTGGATTTTGCTTCTCTGGTGCAAAATAATAACTGGGTATTACTGTATTGTCTAATTCTCGACCCTACCCACATTTTAATAGTCTAAAAATCTCAATCTGACCCAATTAGGGTTGTGGTTCCTATTATTATGGAAAATATAACTTTCAGGTTGTTGATTGAGGAGAAAGTTATCCTCGTATAGTGGTATAGTTTGTAGTAGCCATTTCAGATCTGGTCTTGCACTTCCTTGACTAGCTTGCTCCTCTGTAGTTTTTGCAAATTTCTTGATTCTTTAAATGGAGCTTTAATCACATAACTCATAAATTGATTAGACACTTGGTACTTGCATTCTTCTCTTTTTGCTTGCTTTGTCTGTCTGCCACCATTATGATTGCAGGCTCATTCTGTGCCTTGTACTTGGTTTCTCAAGATGACTCTAACCCTTCTGTGTGCACAGACCTTAGATGCTTACTTTGTCTTTTTCATCCTTGTCTGACCTTCAGCCAGCTTTTTGTTGTAGGCTGATAGTGGAAAGGGGCCTGAGAACACATTGGTTTAGCTTAATCTTCAAAGAGAATGATGCAACAGTGATTCACACATTTTAGTGGACATCAAAATCACTTGAAGTGGGTATGTGTTTAAAACGAAGATTGCTGAAAAGTTTTCCCAGAGATTCTGATTAGTTAAGTTTTAGGGTTGATGGATCTGCATTTTATCCTACTTGCAAGATGATTCCGATGTGGGTAGTCCAAGAACATTAATGTGAGGGACTTCACCAATTTTTTCCCCTTTTGAATATATAGTCAGTTGTATTATTTTCTTCTATAAGATCTTTTATTTTATTCTGAAAAGCATTTTCTAGGGCCAATTGAGTATGCCTAAAATTAATTTATAATCAAGAAGAGAATTTGCATGGAAATAACATTTTCCTTAGGGTTAAATTTTTTTCTTGACTTTGTATTCTTACAGAAAGAAGTTAGGTAGCTAATGATCAAAGTTTTTATTTTCAATATCTTTTTTTCCAATTCAAAGATAGAAAAGTACCCTTTTCCCCAAACTATTCTTCAATATTTTTTCAGATGTATCTGTAACTTACCCCTTTAGAAGAATATACAGTCAGGAGATTTGGGAGAAAAATGAAATCATTTTCCAAGCTTTTACTTCTGAGTCAATTTCTCATTCCATTCTTTTTTCTCTCTCATTTAGGAACCTACATGCCTGAATTCAAGCATCATGTCACCACGACTAACCTCAAGCCAGAGGCTAGGAGAGAATAATGGAGCTTTCTTTGCTGAGCAAGGCTGAGTAATGCCATAGTTTCACCTTCCCTGGGGCTCACTGTGCCACTGTAGCTCAGCCAACCCTGGCCTATTCTGGAGGTGGTTCAGCACCAGCCTCCTGCCTGCATGACCTGACTGCACTATCTCCTGTCTGTGAAGGATTTAAAGTGCACTGGCAACAGTGAATCCATTCTTCCTTCTTGGTTTCTCTGGCTTGGTAGGTCTTCTATTCCATAGCACAGTCATATGTTGAGGGTTTAATTTGCTAGAGCATGGCTTTGCACTTGAAAAAGGGAGATAGGGTCTCTGCTGTTCAGGAGCCCAACCACTATCCAGGAAGCCAGAAAAATAAAGGGCTACAATGTAATGTCAGTTGCTTCATATTTGAGGATGCATTAAGAGCACAGGAAAGCCGTCACATACCAGCTTGTGATTGACCATATCCTTGGGGGTCCTTGGGGCTCCCCAGGTGAAATCACCACAATCATCTAAGCTCTTTCCTCATGATTGAGTTTCTGGATCACCAACACTTTCCCAGTGCCTGAGCTAATAGCAACATCTTTTGAGCTCTTTCTTTACCATCCACTAAATATAAAAATTCCTTCAAAGTCTTCCATTTCCCCTCAGTGGAAAAGGATTTCGCTTTCCTCTGAAATCCCACAGAACTCTACCTCAACTTCCCAAAATTTGCAGACTTCCCAAAGTTCGCATTGCATCATGACTACTTTGTTTCTTTTTCTCCCCTCCAAGTTAGAAAATCCCAGAAAGCGTGGTCTCTGCTCGCCTCAATGTCTTCCACAGAGCACTGTGCATACATCATGGTTAGTGAAATTTAAAACAAATGAGTTAGGAAATCAAATGCTTTCTGACAAAAGGTCCTAAATCTAAGGTATCAAACATTGCCCTAATCTGTAGCATTTCCTGTTAGTTTTAAATAATGCAATCTTTCATATCTGATCTTGGGGAAAAACAAACAAACAAACAAACAAACAGCATAACTTGAAATCCTGAAAGTATTTAAGCAATTTTATTGACACAGGATATTCTAAGAGACAAATGGCATAGATTGTAATTATTCCATTTTATTTAAAGAAAATGCACTGCTCACAAAAATCTGAAAATTCTGAAGTCTCAGCTTTGTAGTTTGAGAAAAAATACAATAAAAAAAACAACAGCAGTAGAACTGTTTCAAAACTGCTGCATTAAACATGCCTTATCTTAAAAGACAAGTAAGGAAACTGATAAAAATGCCTGATATAAAAATAGTGTAAAATACTGGTTAAAAATATTTAATTTCTGTGCCAGGGATGTAGCTCTGTGGCATAATGCCTGTCTGGCAAGCATGAGGTTCTGAGTTCAATTCTCGGTACCAATAAAAACAAAAAAAAGGGCTGGAGATATAGCTCAGCAACACAGCGTATGCCTGGCAAGTGCGAGGTCCTGAGTTCAATTCCTGGTACCGAAAAAATTAATTTCTAAGACATTAATTTTTAATAATTGTAAAATATTGAAAGAAAAGTGAGCACTTACACAGAACTTCACAGTTTGCTATGTGTAAATTTCTTTCATATATATATTATTTAATTAATACCTATAGCCTCTGAGTGGCATTAACATTGTTAACTCTGTTTTATAGACAAGAAACCAGGGCTCAGAGAAACTAAATAACTTGGAAAATATCTCCTGTTTACTATGGAGAGGAGCCAAGATATAAATTCAGTTCTATCTAACCCTAAATCCCATCTTCTTTCATTGTGTTGCTTATGTATCAGAGATATAACTTAGCCACCAAAATTAGGCATCATGGATATTTAATATTAACACATTTTTAATGTATTATAAGTAAAATTAATAATTGATTCACCCTGAACTGGTAATCTTTTAGTGGGTGTATTATTGTTTAAAGCTTTTGTGTATTATAATGTGCAGGTTTGGAATGTAGGTACATAATTGTATTAATTAATGACCTTGGAAATGCAAAGTAAAATATTAGATTCAGAACTTGGAAAATTCCACAAATTACATTATCATCCTATTGAAAAACACTGAAGTTATTGTTTGGTAATATTCTGAAAGTAATGTGCCAAGGTACTGATACTTGTATTCCTTGTGTGCATGTGTGGGAATCGAACTCACGACCTCACACTTGCCAGGCGGACACTGCCCATATTCCTTGTAAAGGGTAGAATTGCTAAGATGGAAAGAGAAGGCATTTCAATTATTTTCTTTTTCTAACATTTAGTTATTTTACTTATAAAATAATGGTGTCTACTTTATGCAGATATAAATTACATGATATATTGTCTGAATCAGTGTGATTTTAGTTATTCTGAAAGTTCAAATAAACATTCATTCAATATTCATCCAGCAAATATCTATGGAGCACCTGAAAACATTAGGTAATAATATACATATGATAAATACAACAGTGAACAGGACAAACAGAATTGTTAAACAGTGACAATATAAATAAGAACAAAAATTGTATTAATTGTGATTGTGTATTTATTATAATAGCATCTACTAAGGGTATAACAATGCTAAGAACTTGTCAGTTATACAAGTTAGAATGGTTATCTCCATTTACAGATGAAGAAAAAGATTCTATATGAAAAATAACTTGGCCTAGGCCAAAGAGCTACTAATGGAGCTAGGATTTATTCCTGGAGTACTACTTCCAAAGTCTATGTTCTTTTTAGTACACCTGAGATATTCTTCTAATTAGGGTCTTTGCTGAAGCATATCTACCTATTAGTACCCACATTTACATAATGAGCTTTTTGGAGTATGCTGATGGTTTTAGAGATCAATGAGCAAGTGAATTTATGAATGGGCTGAAGAGAAAGAGGTGGCAGGTGGCCAATTTTCCCTCAGACAAAGAATTTCTGTCTAGAACATATAAAGAATTTTAAGAAATCAGCCATCCCAAATTCAAAGACCCAATGCAAAAGTGGGCATCTGAGATGAAGAAATATGGATGGCAAATAAATATATGAAAAATGTTCAACATCACTGATCATTTGAGAGATGCAAATTAAAACAACATTGAGATTCCATCTCACCCCAGTAAGGATGGTTATCATCCAGAAATCAACCAGTAACAAATGCTGGAAGGGCAGTGGGCAGAAAAGGAATCCTTCTCCACTGTTAGTGGGAGTGTAGACTGATGCAACCACTGTGGAAATCAGTGTGGAGATTCCTCAAAAAATTAGAATTAGAGGAATTCAACCCAGCTATTCCACTACTGGGTATCATTCCCAGAAGAATCAAAAACATCATACCACAGCAATACATGTGAGCCCATGTTTATAGCAGCATAATTTCTAATAGCTAAATCTTGGAAACAACCCAAATGCCCATTTACCAAGGAATGGAAAAAAAGGTGTGATATTTTTATACAATGGAGTACTACTCAGCTATAAAGAATGATAAACTTGAGACATTTCTAGGGAAATGGATGAAACCTGTGACCATATTCATAGGTGAAATAAATCAGATGTGAATGGATAAACATTGTATTATCTCCCTGGTAAAAGAAGCTGAAAAAGTAAATAGAATCCAGAATGTACAATATATATTGTGAAGGGGAAGGAAGCTGTTCAAAAGGAAAGAGAAATGGGATAGGGGAAAGGAGAAAAGAAGGAGGGGAAAGGAAAAAAAAATATATATATATGCATACACACACCAAAAACAGTTAAGATAGTTATATTACTAATTGATATTAGTTCATTGAAAAGAAAGGTGTGTGCCTGTATTGATCAATTTTTCATGCCTATAGCTTGTAATAGGAGCCACTACTTTAAAAATAACAATACACAATGTACTAATCATTGTTACTCTCCTACAATCTTATTTTGAAACTTTGTATCATTGTTTTTCTTGTTTTTTTTATTGAAAAAAAGAAAAAGAAAGAAAATAAAGTAGCACCACATGAGAACTAGAGTGTGGTAGTGGTAGTGGGGGGCTGTCTAACTGTATCTATAATCAATGGAGGAAAAGGAGCTAGAACCACAGCACCAAACAGAGGCAAAAGGAGGATGATGTACGCGACCCCCGGGATGAGCAAAATCCACGAGACACTCGAAGAAATTTTGGAATGGAGCGTTTATTGCCAGGCCTGGCGACGCAGTCTCCCTAGGAATCGATTCGGGACTGCG
>RJWT010027583.1:0-15462 GCA_004365215.1 Cuniculus paca
GGTGTGGATAAGGGGCAGCCTGGCTGCAAGTGGCGAAAACAAACAGGGCACAAGCAGGAAAAAGAGAGAAAAACACGCCTCCTTTTTGACCTTACATCGTATGCAGGCTCCACCCCTGGGAGGGTGTAGCACTCACACCACCAGTCCTAGAGCTAGACAACAAACCAATCACGAATGCTGGATTTAGCCACTTTTATGACTACATGAGGCTTGGGGGGCCACCTAGGCACAAACCATAACATTCCACCCCTGGCCCCTCAAAGACTCATGTACATCTTTTATGCAAAAGACATTTAGTCTATCTCCATGAGTTGCCAAAATCTTAACAGTTTTAACATTGCTGAAAAGTCTAAGTCTTAAGTCTCCTCTGAGATCTAAGGCAAACTCTTAGCTGTAAGCCCCTGTATAAATGAAAAGAAATTAAACACTTTTAACATTTAATGGCACAAGATATATATTACCATTTTAAAGGGTACAAACAGGGAGATATAAAGGAATGGGACCAAAGGAAGTCCAAAATCCAGCAGGAAAAACATTAAGTCTTGGAGTTTTATGCTTAGCATCTGAAGCAATCTGGTTGTAAGCTTTAAAAGGCTTGAGTGACTCTACCCCCATAGCACTTTTAGGGGTTTTTAACTCTTATGGGCTTTTTTTTTCTTTTTTTGCCCACTCTGTTCAAACTTTGCAGCTTTTTTTTAAAAGATGATTTACACTCCTGGCTTTTTTAAACTTTTGGGTTTTTCACTGTATAGCTTTACACACTGCCCTCTCAGGGGAACACTGCCTGGCCTCTTGGGCCCTCTGAAAAGGGTGGAAGCCTTTTTAACCTCAGAATGTGTGTATTTTTCATGTGCCTAAAATCAGTGCCATGTGGACACTGCCAATGTCTCTCCTCCCTTGTTCTCTGATAAGGTACAGTATACCACAGAGGCAAAATTCTTGAAAAGAGGGAAAGTAAGGGGAGAGACTGATCATTTGTTTAGAACTATTTGTTCATGCATTCATTAACACATCCAACAAATACATATTGACACTTAGTATGTTCCAGGCACTTTAGTAGATGCTGGCTAGTTCATCGTATGTGTGATGTAGGCTGTATTAGTTTGCTAGGGCTGCTATAACAAAGTACCACAAAGAGGGCAGCTTAACAACAGAAAGGCATTGGCTCATGGTTCTGGAGGCTAGAAGTCCAAGATCAGAGGGTTGGCTGCATTAGTTCCTTCGGAGGACTGTTTCCTTCTTAGGGCTCTTTTATGTCTCTCCCTTGGCTTTACTTTGCTGGCAATCTTTGGCTTTCCTTGACTTATAAAACATCACCTTGATCTTTGCCTTCCCTGTATATGTTGCTCTCCCTGTGTGTGTGTATCTGTCTCCAAATCTCCTCTTTCAATAAGGACATAAGTCACATTGGAATTAAGATCCACTGTCATGGCTTTATTTTAACCTTATTACCTCCATGTATGGTCACAAATTTATGATATTTACACTTGTAACTTTCAACTTTACAATGACATGAAAGTGATTTGCATTCAGCAGCAAGAGTACTTTGAATTTTGATCTTCTCCCAGCCTAGTGATATGTAGTATGATACTTGTTCATGACATAAGCAGCCGCACAATCATCAGGGCAACAGCCAGTACTCTACTGTACACCATGCTGCTAAATAAGCCAGGATGCTTGGTGTATAAATACATTTTTAACATAAAATTTTCAATTTACCATGGATTTATCAGGATGTAACCCCATTAGAAGTCTCAGAGCATCTGTATCTTCAACTAAGGTCAAGTTCTGAGATACTTGTGGTTAGGACTTTAACAAATAAATGGAGGGCACACAATTCAATCCATAATATGGACTAGTCAGTATCAGATTGGCTGCTTATTCCCTTTTGTTCATGTGTCTTAGTTACTTTTCTCTTACTCCTGAGGCAAAACACCCAACACCCAAAATTAAGGAAGGAAAGGCTTATTTAGCTCACTATTTCAGTCCATAATCAGCTGACTCCAAAGCAGGATAGCATTGCAGAAGGACAACATTTGATGGCAGTAGAAGACAGCAAAAGCAACAAGAGCAAAAGGGATTGAGCAAATCTCTTTTTTACCCTTATATCATATGCAGATTACCCACCTAGGGTGTAGCACTCACACCATCTCTATGCCCTCCTCTCGCACAGGCTCAGGATGTTTACAAAGTGAGGACCCTGGCCCCCTACTGAGTCACTTAGTCAAACTTTTAAACTTCTCAAGTTGACACAAGGAATTAACCATTAGAACATCCTAGAGCATAAACAGCTGTCCTAGGGCATGTCCTCTATGCCCTAGGATGTAGAAATGCTGAGTTATTTAGTTTAACTTCTAAACTTCTCAGGTTGACATACTGTATCAACCATTACACCGTCCCTTGGAGCTACAGGGTTATAGTGCCCTTGCACAGCCCTCTTTTCCCAGACTTGAAGCAAGGAGTCCTCAGATACAGTCATGTGTGTGTGAGAGAAAACAATCTTGTTGAAACTGCTATTTGGTTTTGGTAATTCTTGGCTCTCTGTTATAATAGTTGACCTGCATCCTTAAAAATGCCCACCTGAAGCCCTTTGTGTTCTACCTAAAGTCATTTTAAAAATTTACCAGGTAGCAGACTGAGCATGACATCTTAAGGTAGGCAGTCCTGGCTCTGAGTTCCAGTTCCACCATATTCAACTGGGAAACTCTGATATAGCCTCTCCAAGCTTCAGTTTCCTTATCTATAAACATAAGATAACTGTATGTGCAGTAACTTTCCACTATTCTGGGCTCCTGTCCATGATTTTCATCAGGCTACAGGAACCTAGTGAGTCACTGTAGGAAAATACCAACCACAAAAACCAATACGTTCACATCTGCTACTCAGGCACCCTCTCCCACGAAGCAAGCTGGAAATGCTGACACATCTTCTAGCTCTCCCTTCACTACAATCTGAGCCACCATCACCCCTCTGCAGATTCAAGGCTATGAATCACCCTTTCTTAGTCCAACTCTCTGTATAAAGAGGGATCAGGAGTCCAAGTTCCCAGCTTGTTCTTCACATACTTTTATATGCTTAGAGTTACAAGGAAGTTGGGTCATGTGGTCCAATTTTCACACAAAATCTGTGGGCCCCACTGAGGACCTTGCTCCACTGCTAGCCTCACCACTGGGCATCCAGCCTTTGCTGAATGTTTCCACCTTGTCCCATAGAAGCCTCTTCTGTTTGTGACAGCACACTCAGTACAGTTTTCTCACTATTTTTATTCTGTCTCATTTCTGGAAGGCTCATCACTTAGGAATTTAACTCCCAACACAGGATGGGATAATTTAGAGGCTGTACTCTGTGAGAGTCAGTCTGATTTCTTATCTGTGTCCTTGTCCATGTCAGTTTGGGGGACTTGTTATAACTCCCTCTTCTTTTTCTGCTATCTACATGTGGTTAATGGTTTCCAAATGTTTTTAATTAAGCATCTCCATCAGTAAATAATTTTCCAGCATTTATTGCTCCACATACATTTTATCTACATAATTGTATGTGTTTTATATGTACACATATTTACATATTGTAAAATTAGTGAGGTATAAAAATAGATATTAATAAAGGTAAAAATATAAGTAGAAGTGCAAATATTTTCTATCCACATTCCGAAGGCTCATTTTACACATCCCTTGGGCAACACATTTCTTCTTTGGAAATCACTCATCCGTACTACACAATTTTGCTCATCAGTATAGAGTCAGAGATTGTCTTCTGTTCACCACTGTTTCCTGATGTTTAAACAGTGTCTGTCATCCTGGACACACAAGTAAATGTGTTTTGCATCACTAAATGATTCCCAATGATAGCCCTCCTGTTCCACAAATAGCAACACTATGCTATTGACAACATAGGTTCCTCATTTTCAGCTGTTACCTGATGGCTTCGCCTGTATCTCTCTATATCTATTCCTTACCCAAAGCATGCCAAGCTAAGCTCTTCGACTTCCAACCCCATGATGTCTCCTCTGCCAAACCATCATCAGATGTTCTTCCTGCTCTATGCCCATCCTCATCTGGCTAAAGTAGATGAAGTTAAATACACAATTACCATGCTGATCAACTGCACTTTAAATGAAGGACTGTATATCTCAGGTGGGCATTCACCATTGCCTGGCAATTCCAATGTATCTACTATCCAACTTTCTCTCTTGATCTTGTGACTAGTTCCTCATTCCTTGTCTCTTCTCAAAAGCCCAACACTCTCCTACTTTCTCACTCTCAGTTAATTTTTTCTTGAAAAAATAAAAACTGGAGAGGACTCCCCCCACGAGGACTGAATCTACCACACTTCAAGTCCCTGTGTTCCACACTCTCTTCTTCCAGTGAGTGGCATTGTGCCTGTTCTTAAAAGCAACCTCTCCACTCACACACTGCTTCCAGTAGAAAGGAGGGCTCGCTCAAGGCTCATTCAAGGCTTTGACTTCTGCAACTTACCACCTTGGTCCTACATCATTACTACCCTCCTTTCTACTGAATAACACCAATGTGCACAGAAATGTTCTCTAAAAACAACACAAAGCAAGATTCCTTTGACTTCTGGCTCCCTCCAGTTCTCTCTTCATCTCTCCGTACTCCACTAATGCCAGGGTCTTTGAAGAAGCCAACTCTAGTCTAATCCTCACTTTTTTACTTCCCATTCTTTCCTGTGTCTTGTCACCACCACTTTGTCAACATGGCTCTGGCTAAGGTTGCCAAGGATCTCTATATGGCCATGCTCATAGTCTGGTCTCATTTTTCTCGACCTCTAGCAGTACCTCACAATGAACATCACTTCCTCCTTCAAATAACTTCTTCTCTTGGCATTCAGGATGCTATCCTCTCCGCTCTCTTCCACTGACAGCTTTCTCAATCTCCTTTACAGACTTCTTTTCCTTCTTTGCTCAACTGCTGTGCCTCAAGCAGCTGAGGACCAGGCCCAAATTTCCCCCTCCTGTCTATAGTGAGGTCCCTGGGCAATCTCATCTCTTCTGTGATGTCGAATATCTTCAGATTTATATCTCAACCCAAACTTTACCTTAGCAATTCTAGAACTCCCTGCCTCTCCTTGTTTTTCTCTTGGATGTTTTAAGTACCCTTTCTAAGAGTAATGTGTCTGAAGTGAAACATTTGATTCTCTTCCACCTTCTGAAAACCTGTCCCAACACTTCTCCAGCTCATCAAGGGCTACCAGTGCTCACTTATTTTCTCAGTTGAATAAGCTGGAAGTGATTCTTTTTTTCTTTTTTTTTCCTTCCTTTGGGCACTGGGAATCGAACTCAAGACCTCTCGCTTGCAGTGAGTGATTCTTTATTCCCACCTGTGAAGCTGCACTTCCCACCTCAAGTTCTCAGGTTTTTTAGTCCTTTCTTATAGGACTTCCACAGAGGTCTTCATAAAACAGAAATCCAGTTGTGTTTCTCTTCTTTTTAATAGCTTTCAACAACTCCTCGTCATCCGAAGAAGAGCTAGGAACTTGATGAGTTGGCATAAACTCGAATTTGGTCTATGTTTCCAACCTGGTTTCATGCTATTCCCCTACCACAATCAATTTATTACCCAGACTACTTGAAGGTCCCCCAGAGAAACAGTATTTTGCTTATATTGTTACTTTCATTTGATTGCATTTCTCTTTATTTTAAACCTACTACCCAAATACTACTACCTTTTGAGATTAAGTACAAAGTGACCTTGTTGACTCAGCCTTTTGAATTTCTATAAACAGAGAGAATTTTGTGCTCTCACAAAACCATTTCTGTGTAGCATATGCTTGATCATTTTTACATGAAGTTAGTTACTTATCTGCTAAATAAATTTTTATTGAGCCACTACTCCTATGCTAGGTGCTATTCTACAAACTATGGATACAGTTAGGTACAAAACTGACAAAATATTTGCTCTCAAGAAGATCAAGAGATGGAGAGGAGAGGGAGAGAAGGGGAAGGAGATGAAAAAATAATCCACATGTGTTACATACATGCACCAACTCCCCATAATGCATGTGATCATTAAGTTTTCAAACATGTACCAATAAAAATTAAAATTTTAAAAAAAGAAGTCAAGGGGGAACCACGAATAGTAAGTAAAACACACAGTATGCTTAGAGGATGCTAAGTGCAATGGAGTCAAGTAATGCCAGGAAGAGGCATGTGGAGGCTCAGAGCAAGCTGCCACACCGAACAGGACGTAAGGGAAGGCGACAGCACAGTGACACTGTGGTGAAGGCTGTGGGAGGTGAGGAGCAAGCTCTGGGAGCTCAAGGGGATGAACAGTCTTGTCTGAAGGAAGAGCAAGAGGAGAGCCCTTGATGGGGGAGGAGGACCAGTGTGCTCGGAGCAGAGCGGGAGAAGGGAAGAGCAGCAGGCCACAGGGTCAGAGAGCGGAAACAGAGGCCTTGATGTCACCACGGGAAGCTGGCTATGTTTCAGGTGAGGTGGGAAACACTGGAGAGAGCTGAGCAAAAGTGGGACACACTCTGACATGTGTTTTAACAGCTACTCTGAGTCCGGAAGAGAAGGATGGACTCAGGAAGGGTGCAGGGAACCAATTAGGGCACTTACGAAGCAGTTTGGGTGAGGGATGCGGGGCCCAGGACAGGATGGCTGTCCTCATTAGCCAAGACTGGATCCTATTTGAGTTTCAGGCCCCAGCGTCAGCACAGCGACCGACCCCTAACACCCAAGGCAGGTACTCAAATGCCTGAGTAAGTGAGTGGACTCAGTTGTCCAATCAAGCTGCTCGAGCTTCTAGTCATTGCTCTGTTTACTTAGGGCCAGGTTTTGCAGGATTCTATTTCCAGTGAGCAAGCTTTGTTTTCTGGTTTTCCCAACTAAATGACTCTTAGGTCACTTTCTGAGGACAGCGTGGGTGTTTGCACAGGGGCCAACACAATCAAGTCTGATTGTGAAATTGCCTTTCCAATTATGTTTGAACATACAAAACATGTGTTTCAAAAAACAAGTAAAAGCCCCAACATGGCTGCCTTGGGAAACCAAGCCACTTAAGACCCCAGGTGCAACTTAGAAGGGAGTCAAACATGCTAGGGAGCACGTCTGTAATCCCAGCACTCAGTAGGCCGTGGCAGGATTGCAACAAGCTCCAGGACAGCCTGGGCTACAAAGTGAGTTCCAGAAGAGTCTGAAGTACATAGTAAGAACACATCTTTACAAAATAAATAAATAAACAAACCAAAACAAAACAAAAACTAACATGGTGGGAACCTAAATCAGGCCGCAGGCTGGCAAAACTCGTTTCTCTGGTTCTAATTTGAAGATGCAAAACTAAAAGCCGTTTAAAAAATCCAAAACAATGTTTGTATAAGGTCATTGAAAAGGATTCATTAACATGTTAGTTAATTAATTAATTATGAAAGGGAGATGTACAAGGAGACATTGGAGATGGTGTTGTGTAGTACTTTCTTAAACTCTTTTTGTGAAACTGGATTATTTGGATTTCCAAGAATTGTTGAAAATCCTCCGTGAGATGATATCCCTAAAATGCTAAATGCCAGGCTTACTGTAGGTGATACTTAAATTGTTAGTCTCTACTCCTTGTTGGATAATTCTTCTGTCTGTTTGTGGGGCCTCTGAATGTTCTGGGTCCAGAAAGCCTCACATTGTGAGATCATTTTTCTTTTCCGATAACATCTGGGCTGCAATATGAATTTCATAAATCTCTTCCTCCATAGTAATATCACTATGAACTTTTTTCTTCTTTCGTTTGTCTGTTTTTGATGCTGGGGATAGAACTCAGGGCCTCACACTTGCTAGGTAAGTGCTCTACCACTGAGCTGTATCCTCGAGTCCATGAACATTCTTTTTTTTTGGTACCAGGAATTGAACTCAGGACTTTACACTTGCCAGGTAGGTGCTTATGCTGCTGAGCTATATCCCTGACCCTCCATGAACATTCTTTTGGCAATAATGTTGATTACTTCAAAATTGTGTTAAATTTTTATTTTAGAAAAAAACTTAATGGATTTTTTTATAGACTCTAAAAATTTCAATTTTTTTAGATTGAGACAAAAATAACATATTTTTGTATTATCTTAAGGTTTAAGATTTTAATCTTTCTGGGTGTGGTGGCACATGCCTATAATTCCAGCACTCAGGAGGCTGAGGCAGGAGGATTGTGATAGGTTTTTATCCATGCAAATCTGCCAAGTCATCATGGAAGAGCTCCAGCATGGTGAGGTGATCACAAAAAGACACCTTATCAGACTTCTTCTTCCAGTCTCCCAAACCTAAAATAAAATTCCTGCCTTTCCTTCCTGTGAGTGCCTAGATAAAATGTCACTCCTGCTTCACCATCACCAGCTAGTTTAGTACCACTCCAGCAAGAGTTAATAAAGGCAGTTTCATACCTTTGTTAACACAGAGAACCCCTGCACCTCTTTGCAGCTCCCCCAGCTCTCCTATACCCTCATTAAAGGCCTTTCTATTCTTTGTTTCTCTCTCTTATCTTTTCTGCACTGCCTCAGACTGAGTGCCAAAAATAATCAGATTGTTGCAAGTTTGAGACCAGCCTGGGCTACAAAGTAGCTCAAGACCAGCCCAAACTGCATAGTGAGACCCTGCTTTTAAAATAAATTAAATTATTTTTGTAAGCCCCTAGAAGTATCATGAGCTGTGGGTTCTGTGCCCAGTGGAAAAGTCATGGCCTGAGAAACAAACAGGGGAAGAGCAAAGTCTAACAACTTGAGCCTGCTTGAGAAAGTGATCTCGGTTCTATGGGAAGTTTTATCTGCACCCCAAACAGGTTGTCCTGGCTCCTTGCCCCTTCAATTCCTTCCAGGGAATGGGTGAGGTAAGGCACAATACTGTATAAGACCTGTCCCTTGAAATAGCGTGCAAACAACAAAAGAGCAATCTGAGAGAGGTTGGTAAACTAGCTGTTGTGAAGCAGAGTGAAAGGTTTGTCTAACGAGGAACTTAAATATTTCCATCCACACATAACCAGCTGGGTGTAATACCTGCCTCCAGGCTGCAGTAATGAGTGCCACATCCCTGAGACCATCCCAGAAGTCTCCTGCACCAGGACAACCCAAACTCAGCACCTGTGGGCACATCAGAAGGGAGAAGTTACTGCTCAGGAACTAACCTGAGGGACTAAGCCTTCTGGGGTGGGTGTGTACCATTAGGTAGTGTGTAAAGGATTAGCTGGCTGCTTTTCTCGAAGGATGGGGCTACCTTCAGCACTGATTGTGAATGTCATGGATTAGCTGTTCAGTGACAAGGCGACTTGGACAGAAGCTATTAGGACTGAGTTATGCATGGGGACCCTCTTTTCAACCTTCCCAAAGGTCTCTGGGTATTTCTTCAGGTTTTTACTGTTTTTGTTCATATGTTTGCTTGGTACTAGGATTGAACCCAGGGCCCTGTGTGTGCCAATCATATGGTCTACACTGATTTACACCCCAGTCTCCTACATGGCTCTTCTTTCCCTGGAGGATGAGCCCTCGTGAGTCCCTGCTAATGTTCTTTACTGGGCTACGTTTCCAGTATCATGGAGGATAGAACAGATGAGGAAATGAGGAAAATATGTTGCTCTGTTATTTACTCATCTTGTCTTTAATTCAATTTCTTTTTTTTTTATTGGCAGATTATTGACAATAGGTATAACACACGTTCACTTATTCAACCAATGTTTATTGAGGATCTACTATGTGTCAGACACTGTTCAAGGTATTCGGAATACAGCAGCGGACAAAATAAAGATCCCCACCTTTGTGGAGCTGATATTCTAAATGGGAAACAATAACACAATAACACAATACCACAGTTCTTTCAAAAGTGGCAATATTAGATGCATTGTATGTGCCACCAAAGAAAGAAAAAACTCAACTGCTAAGTGGTTGCTGTTACAGATTGCATCCTGATTTGGTATATGTTAAAATGTGAAAAAAAATCATGCAATTTAAGATTGATTGTATATGGAAAATAAATTCTATGGTATATCAAAAGGTATTTGTGAAAAAAGTGAAGAAAGCAAAGGAGGCTGGGAGTAATGGTGACAGTGAATAAAAACTTGAGGGAACTGGGATCATCAAATTAATGACGACAGCTTTCTGACTGCATTATTGAGATATAATTTTGACATCATAAAATTAAACCTTTTAAATGTACAATCCAGTGAATTTTAGTAGACTTATAGAGATACATAAACATTACCCTAACCCAGATTTAGAACTTTGTTGCGGTAGAGCAGTTAACGCGAGATCAGCCCTCTGAACGAATCTTCGAATGTACAGTACAGTGTTGCTAACTAGAGACACAGTGCTACACAGCAGGTCTCCAGAACTTAATCACCTTGCATGACGGGAACTTTATACTGTTGAAAGTCCCCCAGTTCATCAGTCCCCCAGCCCCTTTAAACCACCATTCTACTTTCTGCTGCTCTGTGTTCAACTTTGGAGACCTGAGATCTAGCACTATTTGTCATTCTGGGCCTGGCTTATTTCACTGAACAGACTGTCCTCCATGCTCAGTCATGTTGTCACATACGACAGAATTTCCTTCTTTTTAAAGGTTGAATACTTCTTTGTATGTATATATTACACTTTCTTTACCCATTCATCCACTGGTGAAAATTTAAGTTGTTTCCACCCCTTAACTGTTGTCAATAATGCTTCAGTGAATATGGGAGTGCAAATCTCTGTTAAAGACCTCGATTTCAATTCTTTCAGATGAATACCCAGAGGTAAGACTGCTGGATCATATACTATTTCTATGTTTAATTTCTGGATGAACCTCCACATTGTCTTCCAAAGCAGCTGTACGGTTTTACACTCCCACCAACAGTGTACCAAGGTCCCAATTTTCCCACTTCTTCAACAATGCTTTTCCTCGATGATAGGCATTCTAATGTGTGAGATGCTGTCTCATACGTGGCTTTGATTGCACGCTCCTGGTGACTAGCGGTGCTGAGCCTCTTCTCATGTGCTTGCTGGGGTGGTGACTATTTGTTGAACAACTTTGAGACCCAGATGGTCAGAGCTGCTTGGTTCACATTGCAACCCCATCCGGTAGAAAGAGTCTGACATGTGGTGAGTATTCCATAAATATTTGTTAAATGAATTAGCTACTATAGTCCAGGTATTTAACAGACAGGATTTCTGGATTCTTATCAAGTGCTTAGGGTTAAGAATTGTGCCCCTTTTATGAGTGGTGAAACTGAGGTTCAGAAAAGTTAAATAACTTTCTCTTGGCTATATACCCAGTCAGGGAGGATACAGGACTTGAATTCAAGTTTCTTTGATGTGGATATATAGACCTTTTCCCTGCATCTTGCAAGTATCTCTGCTTCTGACCAGTTTAGTTTTCTTCTAGTGCAAACAGGGACACTAGGCAGTGGGGCCTCTCGATAGAAACCAGACTCACAGAAACTAGAATGAAACCTCTGGGAATGGAAGCCTCAGCTCCCTGCCTGGGAAATGCCACGTTCTGCAGAGCTGAAACAGTTTGGCTCCTTATCCCAGATCTCAAGCTTTGGCTGCCTTCACTTCCAGATCTATTATTTGGGTGAATTAAGATTCCCTACCCCAAAGAGATGACTCTTATAAAAACTCTTTCTTTCATTAGGCAATTAACCTTCAACTGGCAGCACAACTGTTAAAAAGTAAACTTACTTTGATATTTTACAAAGCATAAGCCCAGATAATTATGGACATGGAAATCTATCACAGTCTTTGCAGGACTTAGTAAAACATCCTATGTATAGGAAAACATCTTGCGTAAAATCTGTTAAGCCAATATTGGCTTAATTCAAAATTACACCTAATTTGAAACAACTGTTTTTCTTTAGCCAACTAGCTACCCTATTGTTTTTTAGTAAGAATAATCATAGAAAGTTCAAATGCAAAGTCAAGTTCATCCCCCAGGAAAGCTATGTTTCATATTAACAAGGCTCTGCTGGGAAACACTCCTGCTCTGAGCTGAGGTCTTCTCTACCCCAGAGTGGGAGGATCAGGAGAGTGTAGGTAAGGTTCCCAAAGACTTGGAAATTTACCTTCAAATACGAGAGGAAAATTAGACTTTGTCCTAATGAACCAACTGTTGGCAGAGATCAGAATTCTCAACTTGCAAAGGCTTCTGTTGTTTTGCTTCCTTCACATCCTGCTCAGGGGAAAACCCAGAATGGATCCTCTGTACCATAACCTGTTCTTTTCCACTGAGGCAGAGTACTCTATTGTATGTGTATGCCAGTGTTTAGTTATCCATTTTTCTGTTGGCATTCCTTTGGGTTGCTACCAGTTTGGAGATGTTATAAGTAAAGTAATAGTTATGAGGGAATATGGTGATAAAGTCATGGACTGAACTGTGGCTCTTACTATTCATATGTTGAAGCCCTAATCCTCCTCGCAATTTTAGTGATAGGTCAGTTTTTGTTTAGTTTTGTGGTAAGGCAGAATGAACTCGAAGACATTGTAATTAACTATATCCCAAGTCCTTTTCAAAATTTTTTATTTTAAGATAGGGTCTTGCTAAAATGCTAAGTTGTTCAGGTTGAGCTCAATTTGTAATCCTCCTGCCTCAGCCTCCCAAAGTCGTGGAATTACAGGTATGCACCACTAATGCAGCAATATGGCTTGTATAGTGATATCCCCCAAAACCTCATAGACTCATAGGTGGGACTGGATGCACTCATAGGAGGTGACTGGATTATAGGTGGTGATATTGGATTATGTGCATGTGGTATTAGATTAGTCCACTGATGGATCTATAGCTTGGTGTGATGTTGGGAAATGAAGTCTGGTGGAAAGACATGGATCACGGTGGTCATGGATTGCAATGAGACATATGCCTTGATGGTATTTTGGTTCCTGCCCACCTTGCCATGAGCGGTTTCTCCTCTGCCATTCCTCTCGCCATATGCCTCTGCCTTGGACTATGAACTGAAACTTCTACAAACTGTGATCCAAAATAAATCTTTCCACCTTTAACTTGTGGGTATTGGGTACTTTGTTCCAGCAATGTGAAAATAACTAGGACATACAGTTTATATCTTAAATGCCCCCAAATGTCATGTGTTTAAGGCTTGTTCCCTAGTTTAGACCTACTGGGAAATAAGAGAAACTATAAAGTGGAGCCCAGTGGAAAACCTTATAGGTCATTGGAGCACACCCTCAATGCGCATGATGTTGATTTGGCTCTGCCTTGAACTCCTGCCCTGATGCTCAGTAACCCCACCAGAGTCCTAAAAGTAATGAGTCTGCTCATGACCTGGATCCATGTTAGACAAAATAAATCTCTTCTCTTTATAAATTGATTGGTCTTAGGTATTTGTTACAGTAACAGAGAACTGACTAACATGGTTGCTATATTTGGAGAAGGGGTCCTTAAGGAAATAATTAAGGTTAAATGAGGTCAGAAGGTTAGGGTCCTGATCTGACAGAATTCTTTTATTTTTAAGAGTAGGGAGCTGAGAGCTTCCTTTTTCCACATCCAGAGCAGATGCCAGCACAGAGCAGGAAGGGAGCCAGGAGGAGAGCCTCAGCAGAACCTAGCCATGCCTGCACCTCATTTAGGATATCCAGCCTGTAGAACTATGAGCAATAATTTCTGTTGTTTAAACCCTAGTATTTTTTGGCTGCTTCAGCAAACTAATATGGGTTGGGGTAAGGGACAAGAAAGGGCTTTTCACATTAATGAGATGGAAATAGTCTCTGCCTTGATCTGAGCAGTGGACACGGTAGATACATAGGTAAACAAATCTGTCAAACTGTCCGTTGAAGATTTGTACATTTTTGTGTATGCAAATTTTACTGACACTTATAAAAGTGCTTCTTAAGCCAGTCTTTCCAAATGGATCTTTCTAAAAGCCAACAGTATAATCTTCATACATTTGAGTAGGCCTGGCAGAAAAAAAGTTAACATATATTATTTATCTCATATATAGATAGTTGTCCATCTGTATATGTGGATTCTACATCTGTGGTGTCAACCAACTGTAGGTAGAAAATATTTTTTAAAAATTGTCTTTGTACTGAACACATGCAAACATTCTTTTCTTGTCATTATTCCCTAAGCTGTGGAGTATGACAACTATTCACATAGAATTTATATTGCATTAGGTATTACAAGTAACCTAGACGATTTAAAGTATAAGGGTGGTTTGTGAAGGTTATAGGCAAACCCTATGCCATTTTAAGTAAGGGACTTGAGCATCTGAGGATTTTGGTATCTGCACAGTCCTGGAAGCAATCGCTCAAAGATACCAAGGAATGACTGTGTTTATCTATGGTTTTGCATGCAATAAATAACTTGGGGATTAAGCAATTTACCCAAGACAAGTACCTACCAGATGCAGATCTGGATTCGGGCCTGGGCTTGGAGACTTCAGAAGCAGAGTCCTTTCTCTGCCACCCGTGGGCCTGACAGGGACAGGCTCAGCTGAGGAAATGGGCAGGGACGACACCCTGGGGGTATGTGGAGTGGTCAGGGCACCCTGGGGTCAACAGGCAGCTGTCCGGGACCCATTCCCTGGTTCACCATCACTGACCTTCCTGCCCTAGTAAGGGAGCCCGGCAGAACTAAGCAGCGCACACAGAGCGACACAAACAGCTTCAGAGAGGAGCCACACACACAGGAGGCTGCCGCCAAGAACAACAGGAAACTCCCAGCGCCCTGCCCGCGGCAGCGCTGGCCTGGAGATCCAGGCTGATGGGCTCTGAAGGGCCTTCCGCAGATGTTACACAAACAAAACCTCCTTTGACTCCAGTTCTGGTCTGTCCGAAATTAGCCCTCGGGCTGCAGTCCACAGTTCCTGACATCCCTCGTGCCCCTGTGTGCGAGCTGCTTCCCTGCATAGACCGCATCTGCACACACACTTGTGCTTGAGAACCGAATGCAGGCACGCTGGCTTTCCCCGGCTGGTTGGCCACCAGGCGCCCCTTTGGGACTTCGGGTGGCTATTTACCAAGGAACACATCTCCTCTCTCTCCAGGGAGGCAGGAAGCAGCTCTCTCTCTCCTTCCCTCCTTCTTCCTTGTATGTGTAGGATGGAGTTTGAAGGAGACCCCAGTACTCAACTCTCCAGGAAAGAACCTCAAATTTCCTGATCAGGGAATATAGGGAGACTCGTAGATCTGTGCCTCAGCACGAGGTCACTCTGAGCTTTGCCACTTCAGTTCAGGCACCTGGAAGCTGTTAATCATCTTTCCTCCTTGGCTACCTACTTGTCGAGAATCTTAACTGGCAAAAGTAATAAAACGACACCTGCAATTAAAAAATGTTATGTCAGATACTCACTGTATGCCTGGTACTCTGCTACGCTAAGCATTTGATGTATTTAATTTTTATTGATCAGTCCTAAAAGACTGTTACAATTATAATTTCCAGGTGACAGAAGAGTGAACCGCAGGTTGGAAAAATCATAGAACGTGTCAGGTTTGCTGCAGGGGTGAAACCCAGACTCAAGCTGTTGGACCGAAGTGGCCAGGGCTCGT
>RJWT010027584.1:0-15466 GCA_004365215.1 Cuniculus paca
CCCCCTTTTTTTTTCTTTTCCTTTTCTTCCTTTCTTCCTCCTCTTTACTAGTTCCCCTTCCCATTTGAACATTTTCATTCTATTTCCCAATATCTATTGTACATTTTGGTCCTTATTTACACTTTCAGTTATCACACCAGAGAAACCATGTGATATTCGAACATGTGTGTCCAATTTATTTTACTTAAAATTATGGAACTTTTATTTTGAAACAGGGTCTTATTAAGTTGCTGAGAGTGTCAGACTGTCAACGAATTTATGATCTTCCTGCCTCAGCTTCCCAGAGTATTGGAATTATAGGCATGTATTGCCATGCTCAGCTTTTGCCTTTTATCCTTAAAAATTTTTTCTGACATAGAATTTTAACTTGACATTTATTTTCTTTCAACATTTTGAAGTTACTGTTCTCCCAATGTTCTCTGTCTCCCAATGTTGAGGATAATTAATTAAATACCAGTGGTACTGCCATTTGTATGCGGGTAATGAGGTTTTGTCATTCCAGTTCCTATTCGAACTTTCTACTTGACTTTGACAAGCTTTAATTCCAGTATGATTTGTTTAGATGTATCCTTCATTTTATTTATGCTATTTGGAACTTATTGGGATTTTGCAATCACAAAAATTATGGGAATTTGTACTTCAATATCTCTTTAAATATAATTCTCTTCCATTCCCTCTATTATTTGTATTTTAGAAATCTAATATTTGGAGCATCTATTCTTACATATTTTTTAACTTCTTTACATTTTAAACTGTTTTTTGGGAGGGATTCGATTTGTTAATTTTTTCAGATAAAATTTTGTATCTAAATCCTAGTTTCTCTTTTCATATAAGTCTTATTTGTTGTTTAACCTATTTAGTAAATTTTGTGACAGTTATTATAATTTTAAATTCTAGAATATCTCATATGTGTGTATATGTGTGATCTAGGCTTATTTCTGGTAGTCTTTTTAAAACAATTTTATATGCATATCTTTATTTTTATAAGCATACATACTTAAATGCTTTCCCTCATAATTTCAATGTCTGTGTTCTTTCCAGATTTGAGTTCTGCTTGTTCTAATTCACAGTGACTTATTTCTACACATGCTATATAATTTCTTTTGATTGTTAATTCACATACCATGAAACATTATCATTTGAGAACTCAGAGAACACACATGTTCTGGGAAGATCCGGGGTAGATTCAGCCCAGTATCCAGTACTGCCAAACCGTGACTTCACAAACAATTTTCTATATGTAGGACTTTATATGCCACATAGGAAGAAGGAATATTGCCCTTAATTAAGGTTTTGTTTGTGCTTACAAATTTTTGGAGGTAACATTTTCTCCTTTATCTAGAGTGAGAACAAGATAGGCAACAATTTCTACCATTTGTCTCCCTATGAGGCACATATTTTGATTCCAACGTTGTTAAGTCTTAAAGACTAATGCGATGTGTGTGTTTATCTGTGTATGTGTGTGTGTGCATGCACGCACACATGCACTGTGTCTGTCTTATAAGTAGCTTCTACCCACAGTAATCAGTAGTTGCCTCAAGGTAGCAATTGGCTGATCTTACACAGTTTCCTTTGTGAATTCAATTTTCCCTCCAATTATGGCAAACATTTCCTTACTAGGCTGTAATATGGTTGTTCTTTAAAATTTGCTTTTATGATTTAATATAGTATTTTCCTATGGTGCATAGTGGAAGGTTTATAGGGCTATCACGTTACCATGTTGGACATAAGCGTTGCAATACATCTTAATTCATACAAAATTGATAACTAAGCTAGGTATACATCAATTTTCAATAACCACATGAAATAGTTTCCCTCTTCTAGATGATTTTATGATAAAACCTTAGAGATGGAGAGTTGGTTATTCTGCTAAGAATACACCCTGACAAATATAAGGAATATGAAAGGCTGTCAGACACTCAACTATTGAAGTTGATTTTTCAAAGGACCTCACATTACCCTGAGGATAAAGCCCAGAATGATGTCATGTATACCAAAGGATAGATGGATAAATGGTTATATGTACACATGGGCATATACAAACATATGTATATGCTTAATTATATGCAATTATATCAATGTTTTATGTATCTTATAATGTAGACATATATTTGTATAACACATACATATGAAATTATACTTAAGAATTCTTCCCTCTAAAGTATATACACTCGAATTTCATCTCTGATTGAAAGTTGCATGAATGTATTATGCTTTGATATCTGTGAGTGACATAGAAGTCATTATTTTTCTTCAGGGCTTTTTCTTCAGGATGTGCATTAATAAGAATTTGTGCATGATCTCAAATCTTGAGTTGGATGAAGAATGCTTGTTTGACTGCTACTTGCTGCTATGTTGGTATCCTTGCAATTATCCAGCAGATTGGCAAGAGAAGACTCCTCTAATGATTCTAGCTCAAACACTGTACCTGTTGCTATTGACAGACTTTGTTCCTTAGAGAAGATATGAACTGCCAGCTGGTTGTGACAGTTTGTGAACTAACACTGACATTTGTGTTGGCACTATAACAGTATTTACAGTTCAGGAAATATATACAGTCAGAGTATGATGGCCCAAAGATTTTTGAAGTAAAAAGAATAATGACATAAAGTGATAAGCATGACCATAATAATAAAATAATTTTAAGAATAAAATTGAGTACTTAGGATCTCTTTCAGGAAACATCTGCTCTATGTGAAACATACGGCATATGCTTTCAAAGAGAAACAGTTTACCCATAGCAAGAAATAAAGCAAAAAAAAAAGTTTTTAAATTATATGAAATATAATCATAAAATATCATAGCATCAGGAAAAAGATTAATGTTATATATTTGCCATTTTTCTTTTTCTAGTCTTAATTGGCTTTTTCTTTTCTTAGGCTCTTCTTTATTTTCTATGTATATCACTTTTTAAGGAGTCTAAACTGGCACGTTTCAACACAGTCACCTAGGATACTATCAAATATATATTTGAAGTGTGTCTCTGCTTTCTGGCACATAGCTCCTAAAATCATAGGAATCTTCAAAGTGATAAAATTCTTTTCTATACTAATAGGTCCAGTAGTAGCTGGTAGCATCTAGATAGCTTAAGCAATGGCTGGTCACCAGAAAGAAAAAGCAGAATTAGAAGACTGTGATTTTTAACCCTAGCCCCGACCTTCCAGGAAGGGAGAGAGGCTGAAGTTTAAATTGACAACTAGTGGTCAATGATATAATTAATCATGCCTATGAAATGAAAGCTCCACAAAAATTCAAAGGGACAAGGTTCAGAGAGAAGTGTTTCTAGACAGCTGAAAAGTGATATGCCTATAATATGGAATTTCCACCAGTAGTCTCCAGTAACTTGCCCTAGGCATCAACACTTTTCCTCATCAAATCCCTTGTAATACTCTTTATCATAAACTAGTGAATGGCAAATAATACTTTTCCTGAGTCTGGTGAAATGCTCTAGAGAGTTACTGGAATCTGAGGGAGGGAGGGTTTGGGAGAAACTTCAGCTTAGAGCTAGTTGATCAGAGGTAACACAATCTGGTCCAAGCATTGGCATATGAAAAGAATGGGCTATACTGTGTTTGACTCTATTCTGTTTTGTTTTGCTTTGCTTTGTTTTGTTTTGTTCTATTTTCTTTAAAATAAAAAAATAAATTTTTTTAAATTAAAAAAAAATAGAATGGGCAGTTTGGGGGACAGAGCCCTCTATCTGTGGGATCTGCTGCTGTCCCCAGGTAGATAGCTTCAAAAAGAATTGAAGGGCACCCAGTGGGTATCCATTGCTCCAGAATTCAATGCTTGCTAGAGAGGGAAATCCACACACCTTTTGATGTCACAGAAATCTGAATTGTTTTGTGAAAGTGGAAGGATGAAAAGGGGTTGGATTTTTGCACAACACCAAAATTGGTAAAGTCATTACAAAAATGACTTAGAAGGCAATGATACAGAACTTTGGGTGAATATTATTAACATATTTGGATATTATTAAACCTCCAGTGAATACTATTAGGTGGAAGAAAAATCAGTTCTCAGTTTTGTCTCTGCTCTAATGTCTTAGTAAACACTTAGGATGTCTTCGTCAGCTTGTTTTAAAATGAATTACTTTAACAAGATACTCACTGCTCTGGTCCCAGGGCATCCCGGAGACTGGCATTCACCACTTATCCGGTTTTTAAACAAGACATCTTCCCAGCAAGATGGACCCTTTGGAGAAAAAAACAATATAACCTTGGTACACAAATTGCAGTACAAATGTACTTCTTAAAAATATTCTAAAGTCTTTCCATTTATATTATTAGAGGGTAATTAAATAAATGTGCAGTCCAGTGATCTCAGGACGTGATCTGTAGAACTCAAAGGCTCTCTACAGATGCCTCTGGAGGACCTGCTAGGTCAAAACTGTCATCATAAATATATAACACTTTATTTGGTATTTGGCTTCAAACAAGTTCATTATCCACTCCTATACTTCCTCCAGAGCCCTGTTTAAATGTTGCTGTAGCAAAAAGGCCATCCCTATGCTCAGCCAATCCCATCCATCAGGTCTGCCATCTTGGCTTTGTGTCACAGCAGTTATTGCTACTAGATAAGTAGCAAAGTGACAAAGCAGTGGTCATCTGTAGTCCCACTGAATGTACCTCTGCAAGAGCAAACTTGATCTGTTCCATTCAGCGCAGCATCTTAACACCTAGGGAGGGGCATGACACATAGAATGTGCTCGACAGCCTCTCCTGGTAATCAGAGAAATAAAAATGTAAAGAGCAAGAGTTTTTAATTAAATCAAAAAAGCATACTTAAAGTATAATATTAATGTCAATTAATACATTACTTTTGGAAAGCAAGCCAACAATACATATAAGAATTCTTTTTAAAAATTAATGAATTTATTTTTATTTTAAAAACAAAACAAAAAAGATAGAAATGATACAGTATTTCAAAAAATAGGAAATTATCACTAGGTAATACATTGCATATTGGTATCTTTGAAGTATTGTTCAGGTTACAAGGTTTAACTGGTTCATAACATTTTGTCTAAATCTCAAGAAATCTATACTGACTGTCTTACAGTTACTTTTCTCATTACTGAGATAAAATACTTGACACCCAAAGTTAAAGGACAAAAGGTTTATTTGGCTCATACTTTGTAGAAGTTTCATCCCATAGTTGGCTGGCTCCAAGACAGGGTGACATGGCAGAGAAGCATCACAGAGGAGAAATAGCTCACGGTAAGCAGGCAAGTGTAAGCAGAAAGCAGCAATCCAAGTAAGTTTATTAGTTTCTTTCTACCTCTTTTATATTCTCTCTAGGCTACTCAGTTTAGGGTGGGTGCCAAACTAATCAGTGGACTGACTTAGTAATTACACACTCTTAATCCCAGCATCACACACTTTTGATGCAGCCACCTCTGAAAAAGCTAGGATAGCATGAAGCTTTGGGGGGACATCTACACAGAAGCCATGAAACCAGCTAAAAATACTAAGAGCCTTAGGTATTTTGTTTACAAATGTTTTGAACACAGTGATGAGGAGCTGGAAACACTGTATCACCAAACAAACATCCACAACTAAAATAAATAGTATGCAGCAACTGTAATTTATAGTTCTTACTCAGTAATAATATACTTTACTTGGTGAAAGGAATACAAAATTTAGTTAAAGTAGAAACACAACTATAGTATTTAAGTGATTATGAAGTGAAAAAATTACAAAATATGATGCAATTTGTATCTTTTGGGGTAGTAGTCTCACTATTGATAAATGTTTAAATACCATTTAATTAAATGGTTTTCTTAAATTTCTTACAATTGTGGTTGGTGACTCTTAACTGAAAATACATGTGGGTACGCTGGTAACCTTCAGGGGCAGTGTGGACTATATATAGACATCCCTGGATATCTTGTTGCTGTTCACTTGTTTTTCCTAAGGAACCATTACACTTACGCTTAAAAACCAACAATGTTAGCCAGACATAGTAGTGCACATGCTTGTAATCACCACACTCTGGGAGGCTGAAGTGTGAGGATCTTAAATTTAAGCCTATCCTGTACAGCTCAGTGATTTAGTGAAACCCTATCTCAGGATGAAAAAAAATACAAACCTCGGTATAAAGGTTCTCAATTGAATTCTCAATTCTGCAACAAAATTGGCTATGTGTTAACCTATAGTACCAATGACAATGGAAGAGATCAGTGGTTGAAATTTCCATGCTTTTCTGGAAATGTGCAATAGGCTTCAGCAAAGGGCAGGTGCCTTTGTAGCTATGATAGAAGGACAGAAGAGAAAAGATGGGTAGAGTATCCAGCAGAGGAGGTTTGAGGGCAGTGATTGACATGAGACAGAAAGAGGAACAGTGACTGTGACATTATGAATATGAGACATTTAGACAGAGCCAATGGTTCATGATGCAAGAGCTAACTCAGACACCAAGAGTCAGCACAAGGACCATCCCTGCTTCAGGAATCAGCCCAGAAGAGCCTAGCCACCTAGCACCAGAAGCTAGTGAAAATTCTGGAGAAGGCTTTCAAGGAGCCATGTCTGTTTCTTTAGGTCTGCATGCATGAACCTTAACTCCTTCCCCAGCACACATACAACACACATATAAACGTGTACTTACGTATGTATGCACACATATACCCACATATGCATACACTATAAACACATACATGTACATATACACTAGAGAAAAGCATGCAAAAACAGAGGAAATGTGGAAGGCTAAGTTCCACTTGAAAGAAACTAAGCCATTCTGCAGAAACAATTTAACCCAGACCTCAAAGAGAGCCTGAATCTGAATTCACAGATCATTAGCCCAAAAGCCACTGGTACGGCAAGACTGAAGCTGCTATTGTTAGAAACAACTGCTTTCAAGGTTGGCCCCTGACTGGTACTTGGGAAGTTGGATTTCAGAAGTATCCCCACCACTTTAATAATGTGAGTGGTTTGCAGAGCCTTAAGCTGTTCGGACAAACTACATGATTTGTGTCTAATACCTTCCTCACTGGGAATCTGCAGTTTGGATAAGCGTTGAGCCTAGATGCCTACACAAACAGCCCCGACTAAAACCCCGGGCTCTGATTCCCTAGTGAATGTCCCTAGCAGACGCTTCTCACTTGTGGTTGCTTCTTGTTGTGGGAGGAATAAATGCCTCCTGTGAGATACTTGTAGAGAATCCCTTGGCTTCCTCTGGCCATATCTTTGCGTAACTATGCAGGTATTGCTGTACTGCATCTCTGCCATGTACATGACTTCACATCCACTCCTGTTAATTTTTCTGGTAACTCTCCAAGTCTGAAGGTGTGTATGAGTCTTGGAAGCCCATGACACAATGACACAATGCCACAGAATTAGTCAGCAAAGGAATGTTCTACCAGCCTCAGAGAGTTAGGGCTCATTAAGACACCATCAGTCACAAAGGATAAGAAGTTCTACTTTCTTTGTTCATCCCACTGTAGTCATTTTCAGCCTGTCATATTAGTGAAACAGTTTTAATGATGGTTGTAGAACCAAAGGTATGTTACTCTGCTTAGACAATGTAAAAGTAAAATACAAGTACTAAGACTGGGGAGGCAGCCAGGTGTGGTAACCTATGCCTATAGACCTAGCAATCAGGGAGGCTGAGGTTGGAGGATTACAAGTGGGAGTGTAGCATGCAAAGGCCCTGGGTTCACTCTCTGGTACTGAGAAAAAAACTGAAACAAAGAGAGGTAGGGAGGAAGAGAGAGAGAAGGAGAGAGACACAGAGAAAGACAGAGAGACAGAGAGAGACAGAGAGACAGAGAGAAAAAGGAAAGACAAGGAAAAAAAGGATTGGAAGGCCAAAGAGGAGCTCAGGAGAGAAAGGGCAAGGAGGGGATTAACACTTATAAGCAGTTATTTCTATTACAAAACTACCTACGTTTCTGATTTTCTTAAAGGTGCATATATTCACTTGGCAAAAACTGCAAATATCTTGAAATAAAAGAGTGATAAAGCAACGAAATTTAAAACTTTAGTCACATATTTCAGTCACAGTTTTGTAGCTTAAGGTAAGAAATTCAATGAAGATAAATACAACCATAATTTAGTCATATAATCCTACTTCAACACTTTTATGAAGATCTGGATAGTACATCTTGCATATTTGTTTGTTTTTAATCTGTTTTGGTGTATGTAATGGTTACATCAGATTTCTCTCATTTTTTGACAATTAAGAAAATATTAGAGTCCAGTCTGAGGATCATCTCTAGCAACATTACAGGGATCATAATAACACTTGGGTTACTACTGTGACCCTTGACTTTACCATCTAATTTAATGTATCTTAATTTAGTCTCAATGTTTCAAGGTTGCCAAATCCTTTAAAAATAGCGTCTAATTTAGGATCTTGTGATTTTCCTCTCTTCACTCTCCAAAAACAACTAACAACTCCATCAGGAGCAACTTCTAATGTTTCTTCTGTCCAGGGATCACAGCCATCTTTGCTTAGCGAAAAAGATTGTCTCTGGCCAGACAACTGTGCTGGGCTGTGGATCTCAAGCTGTGGCTGGTGGTGATTCACAAGGAGCACCAGCAGTCCAGAAGCTCAGAAAAGTCCGAGTTTAGAGGAAATCTATTTCACCTCAGTTAGCACTGAAGCAAATGGTATAGTATTGGTTCTCCTTAGCAACACAGAAGTTTCTTTGGAAATACAGCACATACAATGGAGAAAGAAAAGTCCAACACGCTAAAGGCTAGAAAGGAACACTAATGATCAAAAGTAGGAGGAGTTAGGTTCAGTTTAGTGTTCACAGTATGATTTCTTGTCTCAAAGTCTAGAAAGTGTAGAGGTATATAAGCTTTTCTGTGAACAACACAGATAAATCTCATATTTTAGTTTTTGGAGTGCAAATAGCAATTAAAAAATTTATGTAACAATTCCTACAAATTATCTATAATAAGATAGATACCCTAATTTTAGTGTCCAAACAGCAATTAAAAGCATTATGCAACGATTCCTATATATTATCTATAATAAGTTAACTCGTGATCTGATAAATCTTTATGTTGCACAGAGAAATTACGGAAAACTAATTCATAAAGTTCTTCTTGATCTCAAAGTATAACACAATGATACAAGTAATAAAATTGAATAGATTTATTTTGGATATGTGCATTTAATATAATAAAATATGTCACATTATCCATACTACTCACACACTTAGTATGAATGCTCTGCCTATCCTGAAAATGGAAACAAAGATCTCAGTGAATACATGCCATTACAATGCAGATTTAACTTCTAATTTTAGAAAATATAAAATTTTAATTGACTGATCATCACCTACTGTGTTTCAACAGCTGTATGGCTAACGCATTTATAATTAATTGCTTTTGTACAGGAATAAGAAAGATCTTTAGATTAAAAGATTAAAAGACCTGCAAAAGAAATGTGGCTAGAAGGAGTTATGGATTATAACATGTCAATAAAAGAATCAAAAGCTATTTAATCTCTCAAATCTAGAGAACTGCTAAAGGATACCTAAAAGGAAAGTCAGACATTTGACTGCATTGTGGAAACTTTGTCCTTTTTGCCTAGTAATGGTTACAACCAAAAAAACTACATAAATTACTTTAGCAATTTCTGTAGTATGGATTTTAAATGTCCCCCAGAGACCCAAGTGTTAAAGCACTTAATCTTCAGCTTGATACTATTTAGAGCCAGTGGAAATTTTAAGAGGTAGGGCTTAGTGGAATATCATCAGATCATTAAAGCCATGCTTGTGATCGGTATTGTGGGAACCCACCCTCTTCCTCTTTTAAAATTTTTTCGCATTCCTGACCATGGTACTCCTGCCAAGGTGTGCCACCACAGGTCCACAAAACTCCATCTGTCAAATAGTAGATATTGTTCAGCATATCTTCCTCCATTTAAAAGATCTTGTGCTTTGGACAAAGCTAAACACATCACTGTAATTATAGCAAATGCAATAAATAGTAACCAGGGAAATTAATAAAGAATCATTTGAACCAAAATCTTCCACTCACCAAATATTTATTGAACAACTCTTAAACCCTGAGAATAAAGTTAAAATGAAGAATCTTTTTCTTATAGATTTCATGGAGTAACTACAAAATCTGCTATTATTATCATCTAAGCATATTCATTTATAAAGATAATTTTTTAAATGCCTAACAAATTCTGGCAATACATAAGCAACTGTAACCCATATGCTGCTGGTGCAAATGTAAACTAGAACAGTTGCTTCAGATAACTAGTAGGCATTTAAAAAAAAAAAGGCAAACATGGAGCTAACATAAACCATTCCATTCCTATTCACCACTATAAATTAAAATATGCCCATACAAAATATTGAATATAAACGTTCATGACAATTTTATTCATAATGGCCCTAAACTGGAGGGGCAAACTCAGAACATGAATGGGTAAACAAACATAGTGTTGGCAGAATTAATGTCCATGTAGTTATAATTCTGAAGGCCTCATCTTGTTGCTGCCTGTTGGTTGGAAGCTTCTTGTGGTTCTTTACCACATGAGCATCTTCAGCTTAGAAGGCTGACTTCATCAGGTTGCCAAGAAGCCTATTTACTCCCATTTCCTACCATGCGGTCTTCTTTCATGTGATCAAGAGAAGATTTAGGTAACATAACCCAGAGAGTGATAGACACTACTTTTGCTGTATCATTTTGCAAAGAAGGAGGTTATAGATCCTGCCACATCAAGAGGAAAGCATTGCACAAAAGCATACACACTAGAATGTGGGAAGTCATTGAGGGTTGATATATATACCCATTTTCCAATGAGGTCAAAGACCTTCAGCAAAAAGTAAGTTTTAGAAGTAATAATTTTATATTTCACTTTAGTTGCTAAGTGCTCAGGCTATATTTTTAATATAAATATACTTTCTGGTTTAAGTCAATGAATATTTGAACACTTTCCTGGAATCCTTTGTTTAAAATTTCAAATAGAGAATGTAATTTTATACCTTAAGAGATAGTAAGACATAAATGTTGGATGAGATCAGAAACTGAATTTCTACATATTCTAAAGAGTTAAATTTAAAATATCAGCATATTTTATAATAACAAAAACAAAAGCTGGGCATAGTAGTGTACACCTGCAGTCCTAGCCACCAGGAGACTGAAACAGGAGGATATTCTTGAGTTCAAGGCCAGCCTGGACTACATAGTAAATTCAAGGCCAACCTGAATCTATAGGTATCTCAAAAATCCAAAGCCAAAACCCATAATGGAATTTAGTTCAGTGGTAGAACTCTTATCTAGCAAGTGAGAGGCTATGGGTTTGCTATTCAGCACCAAAAAATTTAAAAATAAAAAAGCTAAAAAAAATCAAAACTTGTTGTGTTTTAAATTTGTAATGTGTTGTGTTTCTAATTTAAATTTATTGCCTGTGATTTCTAACAGCAGCAACATTTTATAGATGTTTATTTCTGCACAGTAAATGTATTAGGATTTTCAGTAAATTCTATGGAAAAATAGAATAGTGCAAAGTATATAAAGAGACTATTTGTACTTAGTTATCACAGTTACTCTACAAATTGCTCAAAACAAAAATTATTAAGAGGCAAATAATAATTAAGAAAAGGTCTTAAGAAAGTTCCTAGTTCTAGGCTTTGCTAATATTTTTTATTCCTGATCTGATAGTGTATCAGTAATAATAAACCCCTCATGTGAAAATATTTTTATGTTGTGTACAAGAAAGCCAGAGAGTAAAATGTGATATGGCAAATTCCATCCATCCTCAAAAAGAATAATGATCATAAAAAAACTAAGGGAATAACATTATCTGCACTAGTATATAATTAGGCTGTTTAAAAAGCACTTTCATGTACCTCATGGAAACTTTAATTTCCAAGAAAATTATGCTAATTCTGTGATCAAGAGTTCCAAGGTCATTTCATGTTTCTGTTCATGTGTTAGGGTGACTGCAGAACTGTTTCCCAAAAACAATTTTGGCCCTATGACCATAGCTATCATATTTAGGACACTGAGCATATTTTGATTATTACTATATCTTGAATATTATATTCTCATAAAAGGGTATCCATCTTATTCACTGATTTGTTAATCATCAAAACAAGGACCGTCCTTTATTTTATCACATGGAATGTTTGAACTCTTTGTTCTTGTTGGAAAATGTACCCCAGTTTTAAAAGAAGTTTGATTGCAAGACTGGGTAGGTCTTTTGTCTTAGTTACTTTTATCATTGCTGAGAAAAAATACTTGACAACCAAAATTAAAGGAGGAAAGGTTTATTTTGGCTCACAGTTTATCAAAGAGTCAATCCATACTTGGTTGGGTTCAACACAGGGTAGCATGACTGAGGGGCATCACAGAACCCTTTCATGGCAGATAGAATTCACCACAAGCAGAAAGCAGCAAGTGACGGCAGCAGCCCTCTTTCTGTCCCTTGTATTCTATTCAGGCTACATGCAGTTACAGCAGGTAGCACTGACACCCAGGGTGGGCCTTCCCATTATTCACACCCAGAACTATGATAAATCAATCAGTGTCCTAATTTAGTAATCAGACACCCATAATCCCAGCATCACTCACTCTAGATCCAGGCATCTCTGAAAAGTACCTCCTATGACTGCATGAGCCTTTGGTTTATCTAGACATAAACCATAACATCTCAAAAGGGTAAGTTTGACACTGATCCATGTGGCTTAGTGAGGGCTGAAGAATGGCTTGTTTCATGGCTGAAAGTTAATGCCAAACACTTGCTAAAGTCAGTGGACTAGAATCCTTGGTTTCTCTGAAAGAGCCTTTCCAGAGGTTCCTTACAACATAGTGGATGGTTTCCAAAGGTGACTGTCTTATGAGAGAAGTAGAAACTTTCAGTTTCTTAAGATCTGATTCTGGAAATGGGTTGGTGTTCTTCATAACCTGTTCTAATAGTTGAGTAGTTTCAGAATTCAGATTCACTGGAAGAGGTCAGTGCTTGAAGAAAACCATTCCCATATACAGTTTGTCATGTTGGAGCATGGCATTTAATTAAATGATATTCTATATCTACAATTCCTTATTTTTGATCATCTCTATCATTAGAACATTTTTTGGTACTGTCGAATTTGGCCTTCTCTTACCTACTTACCACATTTTCCCTATTATGGCAGTACAACATGCAATTTCCTTTCAATGTTACTCTATATAACAGAATAATACATTTTCTATTAAAAAATTTAAAATATCTTAAATATTATGGGACAGTAATGTGTCCCAGTGAATATGGTTTATAGAGATCAAAACAACAAAATAGTACTAATTCTGCTGGTTCTCCAGGAGACTTTAAGATCCAGCTTATGTTTTCATTTGGATTTAGACATCCGCAGATAGTTCTGTACCCATTTACAAAAACTTATCAATGTTTCTAATTAATTAATTGTTCTAGTTTTTAAAATACATTTTTCATACTTTTTCATATTTTCATCAATATTTGAAACTGCTGCCATACTCTATCATCTATTTCCTTCATTGGATGCATTTGATGGGATTTTAAATTATCAATTAACTCCTTAGCAAATAATGACTGGAACATAATATATGGCAGATATTTTTTGCTAGACTCTAGAGGTAACACATGGAATGATATTTTACCAGTAAAGAGAATATATGGGAATAAACATAATTAACACATAGATTGTTTTAGGGGAAATAGGAGAAACCAATTACCTCGATTTCTAGGTGTGGTATGTTTTCTTAAACTAAGATTAAGAGAATGAGTAGAAAACAGAAAAAGGAAAGTCAAGAAGTAAAGAAGAATTCTGAGCAGGAACAACAGCACCAAATGCTACCAAACTGTTACAGTTTGTGTCTAGATATCCCTCCAAATCTCAGGCACTCATAGGTGGAATTTTTCAGAGCCAGCTTGATTTAAAATGTGTGGTACTGGGATTAAGGGTGTGTGGTACTAAATTAGTCCACTGATTGGTTTAGCAGAGTTCTGTGTGTGGATAACTGAAGGCCTACCCTGGGTGAGGGTGACACTACCCAAAACTTTTGTGACTCAATGGGAATAAAAGGGAAAGGTAGGCTGGCTACTGCTGGTGCTTTACTGCTTGCTACTTACTGTCTCTAGACTGATCTGTCATGGACTCTTTCTCCTTTGTGATGCCCATCTGCCATGCCACTCTGCTTTGACTATGGACTGAAGCCTCTAAAAACTGTGAGCTAAAATAAACTTTTCTTCCTTTAATTTGAGGATGTCAGTGTTTTGTTTCACTGATAAGGAAAGTAACTAAGACACAACCTGATATTGATTCCAGGAATACATGTCCCTCACAAGATAATTCCTCAGATTTAATCCATAAAGTCAACTACTTCTATGAAATTTCTTAAACATCTTAATCTACACTGCTACTTATTGATAACACAATTCCTTTACAGACGTTATATATATTTAGAGGTATTAGAAGTCAAGGTACTGATTTTAAAGGAATGAAGATGCCAAGTTGATAACAATTTCTTTGTAATTTTGAGTTTGAATGACTGAGTTTGAAATCTAATTACCACATAATGATGGAAAAGTTCTGAACTTCAGTTTCATTGTGTGTAATGTGAGAATGAAAAGTGTACCTAATTCCTAGGACCTATGATTAAATGAGATAAAACACAACATAATACTTCACACATAGTTATTACATATTTGAGAATACTGCAGAATTATTATAGCACAAGAAAGATACAATCACAATTGACAAAGATTTAGAAGCTCTAAATTATACACTATTTTCACCAGTGATTAGGCTAATCAGTTAAATATTTTACTATCTTATTTATAAAATGTAAACAATAAGAGTATGGGATCAAATAAGATAATGAACGAGCTAATAATTAATATGAAAACTCTGTTAGGATATAACAGACTATAAAAGTATTAGTTGCTGAAGGGTTGCCTAAAAGTAGAAAGGAGAGAAGTCAGACATTTATCTCACTTTATATAAGCACCTGCAAGCAGATAAAACAACAAAAGGAGGCAGCTGTTACTGGTGTCAACATTAACCTGAACAGCATCTATGCTGGCATTGAGTATCTGACACTGCTAAATTAACAACTGTTTCAACAGAATATCTCTGGCTTTGGAGAATTTTCCTAAGAAGCAGGATATCTCTATAACTGAAAGACATAAATTGGCATGTAATGTACTTCGACTACTGAAAACATGTTTCATATAAGACAAAGCAAGCATTTAATAATCTAAATTGATACCATACTTTCTCCTCCAAGAGAATTATCATATAAAAAACACAACAATTTAAAAAAATCTGCATTACTGTAAGTGAAATGACAACTGCTACATTGGGCAGCTCTGCTGAGTTTTTACAGTCAATCACCATCACTATTGACTAGGAGTCCTTCAGTGTAGGGTACAAATAGCTAAATTCATCAAGTGTCAAATAATGTATTTGTTTCTTCACAATTTCTAGTTGTCAAACTATATTTAACCCAGGAGATGTCTTCAATTATATTGCTAAGTG
>RJWT010027585.1:0-15618 GCA_004365215.1 Cuniculus paca
GGTCTGGATACTCTGCACTCCCCTGCAGAATGATTGGTCATGCTGGGTCCTTGAGGCCATCTCCTGATTACACTTGTTGTTTCAGCCACGTCCTTCCAGTTTAGAGTCCTTACATTCTTTTACTTCTTTGTCCAGATTCCCAGTCTCAGAACCTCTCTGGTCTCTTCCAGGGACAAGCAGCACCTTCTGAGGCCCCCACATAACTCCACAGCCCTTGGGAAACTGGAAGCATAGTCTTAGGTTTATTTTTCTGGTCTCCTCATTCAGCTGTTTCTACTCTGTGGCTCCAGGGCCAGCTGGATGTAGATTTCCCTACAAGGCTGCTACTCTGATAAAAGGAAGTGGAGCTTACATCCAGGCTGCTTTGGGGGTGTCTCAGGTTTACTTGAATCTTCTGTTACACTGATTCGCATTCCCCTATTAGTTTTGGTACAGGAGTGGAGGGCGGATATAGGAACTTTAGCATCTCAACTGCAGTCTCTTGCTCTAGTCCCGCCTTCTAACACTGACTCTCTGGCTAGCAAGAAAAGAAACTAGATCACTAAGAAACACTCAGAGGTGTTTGGGTAGTAGGTAGATAATGGTAGGAGGAGGCAAATATTGGGTTAGGGAAAGAAACAGGCAATTAGTTCAATATGGACAGTGTTATAGTTTGTATATAGATGGCCCCCTCAAGCTTCATGTAGTCACAGAAGTGGCTGAATCTAGCGTTTGTGATTGACTCCTTCTCTAGTGCTGGGATTGGCGGTGTGAGTTCTGCACCCACCCAGGGGTGGAGCCAACATACAATGTAAGTTTGGAATGGGGGTGTGTTTTGCTTTTTGGTGCGGTTTGCTCTTGCTGCTTGCAGCCGCCATGAACGGCTGGCCTCTTTTGCTCTGGCTGCTGCCTTGAAGTGTTGCCCCAGTGCCATGCCACCTGCCTTGGAGTCAACTGATTATGGACTAAAATCCACAGAAACTGTAAGCTAAATAAACCTTTTCTTCCCTAATTTTGGGTGTCAGGTGTTTGTCTCAGCAACACGAGAAAAAAGTAACCAAAACAGACAGGTTGACTTCAAAGTATCTCAAGTAGATCATCCCCTGTCCCCCAGTATATGAGGATACATTCCAAGATCCCAGGGGATGCTGAAAGCTGTGGATGGTTCTGAATCCTGTGCTTTAATGCCTTTTCCATCTTAACTAAACATTTATTACAAATGATAGTTGTAGCTTTTATAATTTGAAGTGATGGCCAAACTAGCATGAATATTTTTCTTTCTTTCCAACTTCACAGATTCATTCTTACCATAAGCTTTAGCAACTTGAACATAATTTTGTTTTTCTTCCTTACTAAGGGAAGAAATTTCACAGAAAGGAAGCATATTGCAGCTTATCTTTGGCATGCCAATTTGCCAGTATCATTACTCTTGTGCTTCGCAGTCATTGCTAAGTAAAATAAAGGTGACTTGAAAACAACCTCTGTGATCTTGCAAAAGTTGCTCTGATAACCAAGAAGGAATAGTGAGGGACTGATGGGTGGATATAGTATAAAGTGTGGATCTAATTCACAAGGGGATGATTCATGTCCCAGAAAGGACGGGGTAGAAAGGAGTGAGACTTGATGAATTACTTCTGGAATTTTCCATTTAGTATTTTTGGATCTTGGTTGGCCACTGGTAACTGAAATCCCCGAAAGAGAAACTGCAGATAAAGGGACTACTGTCTTCCAAGATGTTCTGCATATGACAGCTAGAAATAAGTTCTGAAGATCAAGAGAGGCTGTGGCCAGGGTTGTTGACTATTGGTGACTGAAAGAATGGGAATGGACGAGTTTAAGGAGGTCACACACACACACAAAAAAAAAGGAAGAGGGGAAGAGAGGTTAGAGGAAGAGCAGCTGAAAAGAAGTGGGAGGGAGCGGTAGAGAAGTATGAGGTGAACTGAGTATGAGGTAACTTTGCCACCTCTCAGGAATGAACCAGAGCCTCCATCACAAACAGATCTCGAAGAGGCCTCCTGGAAAGTTCACAAACCCTCACTTAAACTGCAGTCTTTAAAAGTTCATTTTGTAACTCTGTTGTTGGGGCAGTAGATTTTCAGAGGTAAGGCAATATCAGCCTTAGATTTAAAGATATCTTTGGTTCAGGAACAGTAAATCCTCCCGTGATCTTCCTTTGTGACTTTAAGTTTCAACTCACACAACGGTACCAAGGATACAGCCTAACCCTGGCATCTTGCATTTGCAAAAAGAAAGGTCACCTGGAAGAACAAAACAAGTCTCTGTACCTGGCGGCTTGGGGTGGGGAAGAAGAAGGTTACTGATGTAGTTGCTGCGAAGTAAAGTGGAAAACACCTCCTAGAGATCAAGACAGCTGAGCGCCTACCTAAGCAGTGACCGCAGGATGAAATTGGAGGAAGGCAAACTTATGAAAGACATTAATCAAGGTAAAAGGAAAAGAAATACGAGGTGCTCAGGGCACAGTGTGTGGGAAACAATGTCATGATGGAAATCATTAGGAGAGATGCCCACAACTTCCCTGACCAGCAAGGTCTCTGCTTCCGGCTCCTGAGGTGTGGGCAGTGCAGACAGATGCTAGGATTATCAATCCCCATGTGACAGTCTGCGCTTCCTTGAGGAGGCCAGGGTCGGGGGACATCCATACGCTTTTCTCCTTGGGTTGACTGTCAGGAAAAGACAAGGCTGGGATGAACCATGTTGGTGTCTCACCTTCCTTTTGATCAGAGAGACCTATTAAGGTCATTGTCAAGGGAAGGAAATCTCTGCAGGGAGCAGGTGAGGGTGCCTGGCTGTGAATGTGATGCATGTTTTCCTATCAGCAGGCATCTGAGACTCCACTCCTGTCCGGACTCCCTTGGCCTGAGCATCCATCCACCTGTGAGGACCAGAACCCAGATCCCAGGCCTCCTGGTTCCTCAGCTAGTGCCTTTTCATAGGCCAGCGCCCAACCTCATAACAATTTTTGTGCTTTTGTATTTTCATCACTGAAAGAAGGATAGTAAAAATAGCACTCAAGTAGGGAATTATGATTGCACTGGAGAATAGGCAAGAAAAAAATCCTTGAAAATTGAGCATCCTGTCACCAAGCAATCATAACATGTTTTGAAGATTACGACCTAATCAAAATTACCCAGGTATTCTGCTCTGGAAGTGCTCAACAAACAGGCAGGATGTTTGTGAATATACTAGTAAAAATTATCTTCAAGGAGAAGCCCACTGAATCTTAAACACACTCTCAGTGGGGCGGGGGAGCTCTCCAAGTCATTCTCAGGTTTTGCCAAGGAATTCCACAGAATTCATTCCTATGGAGATAGTAATCATTGAAAGTATGATAACTTTCATGTTTAAAAAAAATTTAAAAACCTAAAATATATTTTAATAAATGAGATATTTAAGTTTTTTATCTTCTCAATTAGTGGAAATTAGTAGAAGGAAAGAAAGCTTGTGCCTAACTGGAGTCTTAAAGCATGTGACGTTGACATCCAGCTCACACAAGCTCCTCCCCCTGGACAAGATGCCAAGTGCTGACCGCAGCTGCTGCTATGGGCACTGCCCATAGTTGAGTCAATCGCAGACTAAAGTATGTTTACAAAAAAAAAAAAAAAAAACTTCAAAAAAAAAATAAACCCAAGGGAATTTTAACCAAAAAGGTTGATTTCTTGCTCACCTCTGCTGTGGGCTTGCTAGGGGCTCTGCGCCATGATTCCTAATTCGGGGATATACGCTAGAAGCAACTACCATCTTGAGTATTAACTGATCTCCAAAAGCGAACTAAAGGTGACTCTGGAGGCCTCACATTGGCCATCAAAGTTTCTGGCTTGGTGGTAGCATGTGTCACTTGTGCTTTCTACACACTGGCTGCAGCAAATCCCATGGCCCTCCCTAGCCACGAGGAGGCAGGAAGTACAATCTCATCTTGTGTAAGGAAGTAGGAAGCCGTAAGTGCTTGCTGAACAGCATTAACGATGATCACAGTTGCCTGTACCATGTATGTCTCCTCTTTTTACTTCCCAGTGGATTTCCAGCTTGATTAGTTATCTATTTATACGCCATGATGCCCATTCATCTAGGCAAAGCTGTTGCAGGAATGAACTTTGATGCATTTAAACCAACAGAAGTAATCTTGTCACAGTTGTGATTGGTTTGGGACAGGCGATACAAAGATGCACAAAAAGAGGTTTACAGAGGCTTCTGGGAAAGTTTCTCCTCATTTTTCCAGAGTATCTCCTAAGAGAAACTCCCTTGTATTCCATGGATATGAGAGAGAAAGGGTGGAAACTCAATTGCTTCTGGCAGCCATTTTCTGACTAAGGGAAGAAACCAGTCATGAGGTGAAGGTGACACTGTGGATTGTAGAGCGGAGCGATAGAAAAACCTGTTCCTCGATGAAATGATTGGCTGCTGAATCAGCCAACCTAAAGACTATCAATCTTTGGACCTTCAATTCTCCAAGTCAAAAAATAACCTTACTGTTTCAGCCACTTTGAATTGGGTATTTCATTACTTGCAACCCAAGGCATCCACCTTGGTACCCCCTCTTAACTAGGTTTTCTGTCAAGTTTTTCTTACTTGATTTGTAACCTCTGTCCCAAACCTGGCCTCATTTTTCATGCTTTACTGGCTGCCTTTTCTTCTTGTCACAATTCACTTGGAAATGGAATATGGATTTATTTCAAAGCCCAGTAGTTTCTTAGTTCCTTCTTTGCTTACTGACTTCCTGACCTCTAAATATGGTCCAATAAACTTGTACTGTCTCTCAGGTTTCTCCCACTGCTTGGCATATTTCTGGTCTGCCTTGACTGGCTGTCCCCATCCAGTGCTAGCAGGAAGACTGGTTTTTCAGGGATATTTTTGCTTTTGAAGTCAGGTCTTTTTTCTTGCTAAATTGTATCTTGCCTATACACTGATTGAAACTAAAGCAGCCCACATAGTCCAATGCTATAAAATACAGAAGGTCAGTGAAGCGTACCCTCCAATGTGTTGGACGTACACACGGTCCCCGAGTGTGAGCTTTCTGATTTAATGACTTGCTCGCTAGCCTCCTAACTTGGGGATGCACTGCAGAGGCCTCAGTGAGGTGATAGAAAGCTGCCGCTGAAAAATCCCATCACATTCTATACCTGAGTGTAAGAGTGACAGGAGAGCCAATTCCTATGGCGTTTGACATGCACAGCAAAAGGCAGATGTCCCAGCACTAAGGTGGGCAGGGGTGTACTTTTCAGATCTGTATTTTAATGGGCCTATTTTCAGTGCATTCAATAGGCAGGAAGTTAACATATTTTGATGTCTCCCCGTCTGGCTCATTTACCACCATAAATGTAAGAAGCTATGCCAAGTTAACTTACCTCAGATAGTTTGGGGGAAGTCAGGGACAAGGTAAAGCTATGAGCAATCTAGGAAAAAGAAATTGTCTTGGAATGGTGTGGGGGGAGAGGGAATGAGTGGGACATGTGGATTCTGAATTGGTCTTTTTTGAATTTTTTTTTTTTGGTAGTGGGCATTGAACTCACAACCTCACACTTGCCAGGCAGGGACTGTGCCACAGAGCTATATCCCCGGCTTTTCTGAATTTTTAATACTTTCTAAATCGTACCATGGAAGACCTGGACCTTGTAGATTTACTGTCCTTGTATCTGACAGGGGTGATTCCAGAGAAATTTCTGGTGGGTTCTGTGAAAATGTTCTGAGATTGGCAGTTGCTTTGGAGAATAAAAAGACAGTGTGTGTCTGCGTATTTTTCTTTCGCCTTTTCCTTTCCTTTAGCTCATTTTATCAAGTCATGCAAAGCTTCACTAATACAATTGAGGCTTACAAATTGTTAGAAGAATCACTGTCTTAATGAACATCATTTAAAGAACAGAGGGGGAAAAAAAGTGGCAAGGGATGGGAAGAGGGAACAGAAGGCTGTTATCTTCCTGGCTTGGCTTCCTGTCATCCAGAAGGCTGACTTTCCGGCAGCGGGAAGGAGGATGGGTCAAATTATGGTAATTAGGACCTTATGTGGCAGCTCATGATTTGCATTTCCTTCATTTCCTTGTATCCCTTCGTGTTTGCTGGAAGACTAAATAACACTTCTATGTTCTTACCAAAAGATTATTCTTGGGCTGGCCATCAGACTGCCTGTCTGACTTGGTTTTCACCAGAATTGTTTTCAGTGGGATGAAAGCAAGTGGCTTGGCAGAATAGGTGACTTAATTCAGGGGACTTTACAGACTTTAGGAAGAAATCATAAGATTTTAAGTTTTCCCATGGATCTGTCATATAAGGGCTAACTACCTGTTTTGTACAGTGAATTATCAAAATTGCTTTCTCATTTGCCTCCTCCTTACCATGTCTTACCATGTCGTGCATTTCCTACAGACTGAGTTGAGACTCTGTCTCCCTACAGACACAGGGAGACAGGTACAGTTCATTGTCATATTCACTGGAGGTCACAGTGATTTTCCCGATCACTTCACCAATAACCTGCATCCCAGGCTCTGGTCTTATCCATTGTGAGATATGATTGGCAACTTCTCTTTGATGATAGAGATGCTGATTCTCCTTACCTGCCAATCAGTCATTGTGTAGGTCACCTTTAAATTCACTTTATATAAAACAAAAAGCAAAAAGAACTGCTTGCAGCACTGGACTACAGAATTGGTTGAAAGTTCTTTTAAAAAAAAGGGAACCAAATTCCCAGCAGCTATTTTTGAGAAGAAACGATTAGAAGAACATTGGCTGCCAAATTTAATGTAATCACACACATCACTAGCTGTGATGAACATCTGCTTTAAAAATGGGGGCCCACACTGACAGCCACCTTAATTCTACTTCTTCGCTATCCACACGAACCCTGTAGTGCCAATTATTCTACATTGTTCCCTGTGTGGCAAATTTACACAGCCTTTAGTTCATTGCTTTTCTTGAAGGCCTGTGGCAACTTTGCCCATGCTCTGCTTATTATTCAAGTCAGTAGTGGCAGGAATACCAGTGCTATTCATCATGTGCCAGTGATGATGATACTAAGAAGCTTCAGGGCTGGGGTCATCTGGTCTACCTTCTCACTCTGTAAAAGAAATTAGTACTCATGTGACCTCCCCAGAATCTTTTGGCTATTTAAAGTGAGACTTGGACAGAGGATGCAAAGGCTTTTTAATGTAAATGTTTTATGGAAGTATATTATGTATTAAACTTCTGTAGTGTATGTAGATAATTGAAGATCACATGCGTAAGCTCATTGAATTCACAAAGGTGCGGCACCTGTCTTGCCAGCTTCCAGCTCACGAAACTGAGCCAGTGGCTTTATGCTTCCTCTCCCTTCACCCCAAGCCCCTGTAAGGGTGATCTCATGTCGACTTCTAGCACTTTAATTTTGCCTGCGCTTAGATGTGATTTTAAGGGACACACAGGTCTTTAAATCAGTTCTCTTTCTACCACCATCATTTCTTTGGGCTTCACATTCTCCAAAGGGAGAACACAAAAGAGTTTAAGCAGCAAAAAAATGAGACAGGGAAGGATAATCAAGTTTAATCTTGATGTCATATCTCCATCATATTTAAGTTGGCAGCTCTGTCGTCGTCCACGGTTATACACAGGGTAACTCTAAGTGGAAGTTAAGCTGCTAAAAAACAAAAACCAAAAAAACGAACAGCCTAAAACAAACTAAACTCAGCTCCTGTCTACTCAGCTGTGAGTGCAGGTCTACCTTGTTGCTGTATGGCCATTCTGATGATAGTTGTAATTCTATAAATGTGAGATCGAATCATTCTTTAGAAAAATTTATTATCTTCTTGTGACTGCTATTGATTTCACCCTGACATATTACTATTCTTGACAATATTGCTTTTTCATCACTGACATCTTAGTAGAACCAAAGACAGAAATATCACTGAATTGCTTTCAAAAATTCTCCACAACAAATGACCTGCTGCTATATCTCCTTCCCTAGTATGCAATGCTAGCTATTTGGTTTGTTTGCTTTCATACGTTTGTTTCAATATGTTTGCTTCCTATTATAAACATTTCCCCCCTCTCCTGTTTCTCCTACCCCTTTCCCAAGGAGCTAATATAAGTCTGCTTGCTTTATTTACCAGTCAGTTGCACAGGGGTTCTGACTGCATCTTACAAATGCCAGGAAATAGCAGGATCAGATGCAGACCAATGGTCAGCTCACAACATTTCTGTGAGAGCCTTATCTTTTGGTCACATGTCCCTCTGCACAGTCAGATATTTCCTGATGCAGTTTTCCTCCATGTATGCATTTATTTACTTATTTTAAAATATGGCATTTTTATTTTAAAAGAGGAAGTGATATGGAATGTTAATTTACACTACAGTTTCCAAGCCTCCTTGTGCTGCACACATAAAAGATTAGGGGTTCTCATACATGCTGAACTCTCATTGCATATCCTGGGTTAAGCACAATTACCTTCATCTAAGAATAATTTCCCCTCCTACACACTCAAAAAATATATCAGAAGGAAAGCAAGAATGATATTATGTAGATAACCTTGAGTTCCTTATAACATTAAAAAACAAAGAAAGTACTTTTCAACTTCAGTATTCCAACATAAGTAGTCTAAATCATTATTTAAATCATTTGTTATATACTTCATAGCTGATAGCCACAAACCTGATGTAGTCCACAGGGAAGTGGAGCCTTTAAACATTAGTTTTTTCAAATGGGAGCTACAGTTACTTTAAGACAGCAGGTTTTCTAGTGACCTTCTAGTTATATTACACCAAAGCCATTTTTTTAATGCACTAAAAGATATGTGGCTGCAGGACTGGAAGTATGTTTGGTCTTCTGTGTTGCGAGAGAAAAGAGAGAGAACAGAAAGAAAGAAAAAGGCCTTTATTGAGGGCACGGGAGGGCTGCTGAAGAGACGCAAGCACCCTCTGGAAGCTTCAGTAAAAAAACCAGGGGCTTTATTTGGAATTCGACAGGGGTGGACTTAAGGGGGGGTCAGAATGACGTACTGACAGCTGATTGGAGGAGCATTGGCACGCTCGTGAAAAGCGGGAGGTTTGACTTTTGGGTTCCCCAGAAGAACATAGGGAGGCGCTGTCCAGCGCCATGTTGGCCTGCACATGGGAAAAATCTGTCAGAGTACAGCTGTTCAAATCCTTTTGGCATCCGAGGAGCACCTCATTTTTCTGCTCTACAAAATACTGCATATGGGAGAAAAAAGAACAGATCCTCCATGTTTAGTAAATGAAAGGGTAAAGTTAGTGGCAAAAACAAGTACAAGAACAAAGTTCCCGGAAGACTCTCTGAGGGCACTTTATAGGACCATGTACTTTCTTAGCCCAAGGCAGCAGAATTTGAGCCTTGAGGAAGTATAAGAGCCAGGAGTGATAAAGCCCTTTAGTCATGGATAATACCATGTCAGAATGAATTAAAATAAGTAGCCGTGATGGAGGTAATTAATTCATCTGTACTAGAGTTTGGATTCACAGAGAATTCTAGCAGTTTTCAAGTCAAGTGGGAGAGAGAAATGTTATAGCTGCTAGGCCAGAGGTTGACCCGAAAGGGATGTGTATTAGAATTTTTATTTTTACAGACCAAAGCATTCTCACTAATGAGGAGGTGGGAGGCACATGCTTCTTCCTATTTTCTTCTCAGGACATCCTGAGCATCTTTCTATTGGTTGATTGTGGGCAGCAATCACTGCCTTTAGGGAGTGAGGGAGAGAATAAAAAGAGGTAGAAAAGAGAGCAGGGATGGCGCCGAGGGAGAGAATCTGCACCCTTGCCTTTGAATGGGAATGTGATGATTTTCTTCCATAACTGGTATTGAAGTTTTGCTACTTTGGACTTCTCAAAGATCCAGTGTCTTTTTAGAACCCATAGAGAGTTTGGGAATAGGCCAGTTATCCAGGTGGATGCACAGGTTTCTGGGAGCGTAGTATCTCAAGAAAGAAAAGCCTGAAGTCGACCTGCAGATACACTAAAACTCTCTGAAGAGGTGACTGTTAGCTACCCTTGTCCTAGTTTGATAGGCCAGGTGAATCAAGACAGTCATCTTTTTTCCCCTTAGTACTGGAAATTGAACCCAAGGCCTTTGCACTGAACTACATCCTCAACCCTTTTTAAACTTTGAAACAGGGTCTTGCTACATCGCTAAGTTGTTCAGGCTGAGCTCAAACTTCTGATCCTCAACCTCTCACTGTGTTGAGATTACCAGTGTGCACCATCATACCCAGCTTAAGACTTAGTCACCCTGGAACCTAAGAATGCAGAGGCCCTGCATTGCTAGGGTAATGTTATTTGCAATCAGGAACCACATCCCTTCGAGCCTTATAAATTGACGTTTATCTTTTTAGATTGGTGGAAACAGCGGTAGTTCAAAGAAGTTGAGCAACCCAAGGAGGGTAAGGCAACCACCAGTTCCAGCCACTCTTCCAAAGATCCAGAGAAACAACGGAGTGGGAAGACCTCTGAACTGCTGAGATCAGGTGGTTAGAAGCTAAAAATATCACGGGGCCTGAAATGTTAAAAGAGAATCAGCTGGGAGGGAAGTAATAATCTCAGCCCAAGCATGTCAGGAACCCTTTCTATATACTTAACTCCATGATTAATTAAACTCTTTTTAATTATGCCAGAATTAGCTCTGTCAATAGAAATGTTGCCCACAGGCTTGGTTCCCAGCCTTTGAATCTTTCTTTGTACTTTTGTGTTTGTTTTGTGAGCAATGAGAAAGTTTCTATGAAGTTTGGGCCAATGTCAAAGCCTCCCAACCCCCAAGACAGAGCACACAATGGTGACTGCTTGGTTACGGGAGAGAAATCACCTGAGAAAAACAGTTCTGATTACATCAACAAAAAGCATGAAGGAAAAGGAAGCAGATTATAGAAATAATAATAGAATATTGACAACAGGAAAACATACAATGTGTACATCTTCCAGAAAGTTCAAGGTGTTCTAGTCATGATTTTTATTATGATAATGTCTTGGTTACTTTTCTCTCATTGCTGGGACAAAATACCCAACACCCAAAATGAAGGAAGGAAAGGTTTATTTAGCTCACTGTTTGTGGAGGTTTCAGTCCATAATCTGCTGGCTATAAGGCAGGGTGGCATGGCACTGGGGCAATACTTCAAGGCAGCAGCCAGAGCAAAAGAGGGGGAGAACAAGCCTCTTCTCCTCTCTTATATTGTAAGCAGGCCACTCCCCCTCCCTCCAGGGAAGTTGTAGCACTCAAAAAATCTCTGTGCTCTCCTCTTGCACAGGCTAAGGATGTTTACAAAGTAAAGATCCTGGCTCCCTGCTGAGTCTCTCCCTTAAATTTCTAAACTTCTCAAGTTGACAACCATATGTATCAACCATAACAGGTAACAACATGAAGAAAAACCAAATGATTTAATAATATAAATATGTATTTTAAATAATATGTTAAAGGTACAAAACAAATTGCTTTTGCTTGTCCTATCTTGTTTGATCTCCTTTCTTGAAGCTAGGAAATAGAAAGGTATATAATACAGGTATGTTCATTTTGTATTTAGGAACATGGAACTTGAAAATGTTACACAATTCGTCCAAAGTTGCAAAATACAAGAAATCTGATCCTCTGGCAACTGGTCAGGTATAAATTTCAGCATCTTAGGGTGTTCAGTTTTCTCCTATTAAACATATTCAGGAGGGGAGATACTTGAAGATGGGCTTTGGCATTCTGGTAGAACTCAAAGAAAAATGAAGATTCCTGCAGCTTGCTACAGGCCCCAGGGCTGCAAAAAGCAAACAGGATATAATGCTTGTGGGAGGTGGTTTAAAATTTGTTGGTGGAGATGAGTAGGTGGGGACAGAGAGAGGGAGAGAGAGACAGAGAGAGAGTGAGAGTGAGAGAGATTGGAGACATTTAAGCAGTGCCGGTTGGTCACTGTTTGTCCTTTGCACTTCAGGAGGGTAAGCTGTCAGTGAGCATGCGACAGGAGCTGACTCCCACTCTATTCTGTCCTTCTCAGTTCCTCTGTGCTTTCCATAGTGTGACTATCTTGCAGTGATATGTGTTTTGGAGATTTTTTTTTTGGTACCAGGAATTGAACCCAGAACCTTGCGATTGCCAGACAGGTGCTGTGCCACTGAACTATATCCTTGACCCTATGTTTTGAAGTTTAAAGGTTTATGTATTTATTTATTTATTTATTTATTTATTTTTGTACTGGGGATCAAACTCACGACCTCACGCTTGCCTTGCAGGTGCTCGTGTGGCTGAGCTAAATCCCCAGCAGGTTTTATCTATTTAAAGAAAACCATAGTTTATAAATGTGAGAAGGGCACCCAACCAAGAAGCAGCAATTACTTCCAACATTAGTGAAAAGAAAAGCTTGCTGTGCTGGACTTAGAGAATAGTGGTGTCTTCCTAAAGAGGTTTTCAAGCATAATCTCAGTTGCCCACAATGTGTACTTTGCCTACTGAATTTAGACCATAAATCCCACGTCAATGCAGTATTGCTGATGAGTAAAAGAAGGAATGGATGAAAATGCAGAGAAAAACTGAGGAAGTGGCCAGTGGATGGGAATGACCCTCCTTCCGACACTCTTGACAGACTTCCTTGCTGACAAATGGTCACGAGCTCCCCTGGTCGCTGCAGCATCTCCCAGCCTTTCAGGGGGAGGTGGCGAGATGACAGCTTCATCCCCATTGTAAAAAATGTCATGGTACTGACTGGGCTTGGTCACGGAGTGAGCACGAACTCCAGACTCACTTTATCCTCTCACACAGGTAATTTGAGCATGAATTGGCCACTGCATACTTTCTCGAGTGTGAGAGAAAAAGGCTCTCATGGTCCAATGGGATGAAGCCCTACAACAGGGTGAGACGATAAGGCATGAAAATGTGTGAAGAGAATGAGCTAAGTTCATGGGAGTCAGTCTGAGGCTGCAGGATTCGGGACGCTACATCACTGATGCCTTCTGGAGCACAGTTGGAGCAGCCTAGATGCACATGTGCTGAGCCCTCCCCAGTCCTGTGCAGGTGATTCCGCTCTGCTCATTAGGCTACAAATTAGTTGATCTACAGTGCACATCAGAAACGGTAAGAATGGAACAATGAAATCTTCCGAGAATATTTTTCATAAAGGATGTATGTTTCTTCCCACGTGTGAGCAGAAAGAAATGGATTTTACTCTTCCTATGGTACTACATGCAGCTTGTAGAAGGCTCATGCCAGAGAGGTTACATTCACAGGGCTGGAAGTCAGCGAGAAAGAATTCAAGGAAGATAACTGCTATAGCCTGTTTGTGCCCCCCACTCCCAATTCACTTGTTGAAATCCTAACCCTCAAGGAGAGGACACTAGGAGATGGAGACTTCGGGGTTATAAGGTCATGAGAGTAAAGAGTTCATGCATAGAGTAATCTTTTATGAATGAGACTCTAGCAAGTCCCCTCACCTCTCATGAAGACGCAATGAGGTGATGTCGCCTGTGAATCAGGTAGTGGCCTTCACCTGACACCGACTCTGTTGGTGCTTAATCTTGAACTGCCCAGTCTCCAGGACTGTGGGAAAGAAATTTCTGTTGTCTGTAAGCCTCTCAGGCTATGAGAGTCTGTTACAGCAGCCTGAACTGAGACAATAACCATCCCAAATATATCCTCTTCATCCTTTCTACGGCTCTAGGGCACTGACAGTGTTGGGGATGAGTGAATAGGAGTCTCCAGCCTCACACCTGCTGTCCCCACCAGTCACCCCGATGACACCAAAAGCAATAGCAAGCTGTTCCTGTACCCGAGGGTGGACAGCATAAGCTGGAAAACACTGGTCTTCATGATGGTGCTGAGTTGTTCTAAGAGATTTCAAGTGTGACGGTGAGAACAGTTCCTTTTAGAAGTGGAACAGTATTTGCAGCAATGCCCAGGGATGAAATTGTTTAAAAAGAACAAAACATGAAGGTAAGTGGCTTGCAACATTAAAGACATGACATAGTAACTTCAGGTTGTATATAAACCTAGTTATACACAGGGAATTTTCTAAAACTATCCCATCTTTAGCCATTAGGGGAATGCAAATCAAAACTATAGGGAGAGTCCATCTCACCCTGGTCAGAATGGCTATCATCGAGAATATAAAAACAGTAAGTACTTAAAAAGATATGGGGGAAAGTGAACATTTTACACTGCTGGTGGGAATGTAAATTAGTGTAGCTTGTATGGAAATCAGTATGAAGGTTCCTCAAAAAATAAATCCTAAAAATAGAGCTACTGTTTGACCCATCCATAATCTACCCCTTGGTACATATCCAAAGGAATTAAAGTCAGCATACTATGAGGATACCTGCATAGCCATGTTTATTGCGGCATAATTCACAATAGCTGAGATATGGAACCAACCTAGGTGCTCATCAACAGATGAATGGGTAAAGAAAATGTGATATATATATATATATATATATATATATATATATATATATATATTTCAGCCATGAAGAGTAACAAAGTTCTGTCACTTGCAGGAAAATTAATGCAACTGGAACACATGGTATTGAATGAAATAAATCAGACTTGCAAAGACAAATACCACATGTTCTCCCAGTATGTGGAATCTAACAATGATGACACCAAAGTAGAAGGGAGATTGTTATTAGACAAGAGGAAGGGAATAAGAGGGAGGGAGGGTAACAGGGAGATGGGTAGGATCAAAGCATTTTATACGCATCGAAACCTAACGGTTTGTAAAATTAATAGGCACTGATTGTGAAAGAAGTAAAAGCTTAGATGATTTACTCTGCAAACCAAAGCAGCTATTCTTTAATCTCACGGTATCCAAGGAAATAAATATGTAGGCTGTTTTGTGAAAAAGCAGTCTTGTTGGTTTAGAACAATGTTGGGCTTTTAGTAAATAATAACTTTGTTTCTTTAAAAGCATTTTCCTAATAATACAAATGCATTCATATGATCTGGATGATTAAACATAATTATGTAATTAGAAAAAATGAGCAGATTTAGATTGTACTAACCATATGTATCGACATTACTTGTTATGTAAATCTTTTCTTCAAGTTTTATATGAAACATATACACAGACCTGGATCTGACCTCACTGAACCAACATCATTCATCTTGCCATGTCTAAGGTATTTCTCCATCCTTTTTAGTCCTTGCTCTGAGGAAGCCTACAGAGGCACCAGAGATGTGAATGGAGTCAGTTAGCCAGCAGGCATGCCTACGTAGCAGACTGAGAAGGCTGAGTCTATGGTAATAGTAGTAACTGCCATTGATGTGACCACATCACGCTCAGTTTTGGGTTGATCACTTTACCTATCATCTCATCCGAACTTTGACAGTTCTAAGAGATAGGTGTTATTTTTGTCCTAGATGTGGAAGCTGAGTGAATGGCAAGCCAGCTACAGATGCTTTGACAGCTCTGGCTCTTGACCATTAGACTACCTTGATATAAGTGATTATTATATTTATAAACACTTAAAGTTAAAACTGCCACTTCCTACCCTTTCATCTTTTCTCGAGGGCAGCTGACTTTTGCATGAACATTTCAGTCTGTAACTAGTAGCTAAGCTGCTTGCACCAGGGTGCTGAGAAGGGAAAACCTTCAAGATGAAGCTGTCACACTATCTGGCTCCTTGGTGATTGGCTTTTCCCCCCAACACTCTTGAGGGATTTAGTTGTTTCCGGGAAGAGAA
>RJWT010027586.1:0-15454 GCA_004365215.1 Cuniculus paca
GAGGAAAGGCCCTAGTTTAACTCCTAGTACAACAACAAAGCAAATTAGAGTTATTGGACTTCATTAATCTGTCAACAATTTGTGAAAGCTACGGGCATAGTTCTGTTCTCTGAAGGTTTAGAGATTTCTCCAGCACAAGGACTATACAAGATGGGCATGCCATGGTCAGGTAAGCCTTCTTCTAATTCACTCTATGACTCTTCTTCCTTGTTATTTAAATAACTTTCATTCTGATTAAATAATTTCTGCAACTCTGATTCTGAGCTGATGGGGTAACTATGGGATCTGCATCGCACAAAATAATTCTGTGCTAGAAGTTAATAGTCTGTCTATAAGGATAAAAGTTTTAAATATGTTTCTTGATAGTAGTTGCATAAAAACATAATAATGCTTTCCTTGGGCATTTAAGAATACCAGGAAATGCACGCAGATGAAATAAATTAAGTTTTAAGATTTAAGATGATAGCACTGAAAATTCTAAAAGCCAACAGCAGATAGAATTGGCCTCTTAACTGGAAATGAAGACTCAAAACAAATTTCAGGAGAGAGAGATTTAATTTACAATTAAACTTTATTATGAATGTAATATATGGCTAGTAGAAAAGGGGAAAAGAACAGAAAGAATGGAAGGGTGGGAGAGGCAGGTTATAATTTATCAAGATATGAAAATGGAGGCCCCTTACTGTTATAAAAGGTGCCCCCTCTGGCCAGATGTAGACTTCTCTCTGGCATGAAAGCGAACAGCACCAGTGGGGACCTTGCAGCCCCTCCTGATCTACGCATCTTAAAAAGAAGCAGCCTTGTGACTAATGGCACTTGATTTTCTTCTTAACAAAAGAAAGTGCTTTTTAGGATAAATTCTGTACAGTTACAAAAATATGCCTGTTACCAAATGTTATACATGATGTATTTAGGAATATGTAGATATATGATCTCACTCCTTTAAAAAAATGTATAAAAATTTCACACGGATGGTTTTACTGATGATTTATGATTATGTAGCATTTGGAGAATCCATTTCCAGATACCTCAGTGAGGGAAGCATTCAATGGTAATTTTAAGTATTATATGATTATTTTCAGACTAAAAATAGACTAAAATGTAACAATGGAGACTTGATAATTAGGAACAAAGCCCAGCAGAAATTAAGGCTATCTAATTGATAGCCTTAATTTTTAAAAGCTGCATATATATCCACATAGGTTTTTATTATATGTCTTCCTATAAAGATATGGAAAATATCAGATAAATAAATGAAAAAAGACTAACATTAAGTAAGTAGCTAAAACTGATTTTCAAATAGACACTGCAGGTTTGTTTGTTTGTTTGTTTGTTTGTTTAAGACTATGGTCTAAAAATTATCATTTGAGAATTAGAGGAGCCAGGACAGCTGCCCCGGAGTGTGGGCGCACACACGCATTTGGAGGGCTGAGTAATCAGTGGGACCAACAAGGTGGAAGAGTTTAAAGCAGCTGTGAGGAGCCAGCATTTGAGCTCTGGAGAATTCTGCCAACAGAAGACCACTCCCGGGTCCATACCCAGCACAATTCCCATGACAAACTTGGCTAGAGTACACAGCACATTTCTGGGATCTAACAAGGACACTACCACAGAGCTGCAAATACCGGAGGTGTTTTACTACTTTTATCCTTCCTTGTTTGCCTAATTGGCTTCCATGTCTGGTTGAATGTTGTCATGTTTTATATTTTAGGGTTATTTTTGTTCTGGGCTTTCTTTCATTCTTTCTTTCTTTTTTCTCTCCTCTCTCTGGTCTCCTTTTTCCTTTTTCTTTTCTTTTTGGTTCTCCTCTTTCTTCCTTGTTTTTTTCACTGTTTAGGTTTCTTACCTTTCTTTTTCATTTTCTTTTATTTATTCTCTTTCTCATTTTCCTCAACTACATCTTGAATTTAAACTTTCAAGTAAGTAAACATTGTGTCTTCCTTTTCTGGTTATTCCTTCACATTCTATTTCATTTTTTTCCCTCCTGTGTCCTCCAGCTTCTCGAAACTCAGGTGATCATCCTTTGACTACCAGCCTTGACTCTACCACCAGCCTTTGACCTCATTCATCATTTTATCCTGTCCCCTACCCATCTTAAACCCTCCAACCCCCAGAGAAGGATAAAATCACTCCACTAAGGGGGAAATTACTGCATGCAAGTATGTGGTATGTTTGATTTTGTTATATAACTTTAGAGTTTTCTCCTGTGGTCCAAGGTGGTAGGTTAATGGTTATGATAGTTTGTCAGTAAACTGTACTTGAAACTGTTATTACTACTAACTGTACTACTTTAGCCAGGATGTCATACATGTTATAATCAACTTTTCTCCCCTATATGAAAACATTGTGATTGTTTGGGGTCAAAACCATGACCACAGCCCAGTAACAAAGGATTGGGTGTTGAACCAAGTAGTAATTTTACATCTTTTAAAAATTGGTAACATAGGTTGTTGCGATAGCTATAAAGAACCACCTACATCTAGAGGACAGCCCTGAAGAACAAACAACTCCTACAGAAGCCTCAATTCTAGTGATAAAGCTATCTGTCATAAGAAATCAGCAAGCATCAACATAGAAAACAAAATAAAATAAAGAGACAATAGAAAATCACTAGATGCAGAAGGAAAATGTAACCCGAGACCCAAAGCCCACCAAGTACAAGCCCCAAATGCAGTGACATAAACAAAATTCGAAGTCAAACACTAGAACTTTCTTAAATGATAGCAACAGAAGTGAAAAAACAAGTGGAAAAGGCTATAAAAAATAATCTTTTAGGTACAAAAAGAAATGATGCTTAAAATCCAAGATATTAGAGAGGACACAGATGAAAGAATAGATTAGGTTACAAAAATGATGAAAACAAAAAATGCCCAACATAGGAAAGAAATGGAATCCATGAAACAGATTCAAATAGAAGTCTAAGAGATTAAAACCTCCATTGAAAGCATATGCAACAGAATGAATGAAGGAGAGGATAGAATATCAGATCTTAAAGACAGAATCACACCTAGTGACCATGAAAAGAAAGATATCTTAAAAATAGCAACAGACCATGAAAAATCAATCCAACAGCTACAAAATAAAGCTAAGAAGAGTAGCGTAAGACTGATTTGGGCCAATAACAAAGCCTGAGACAATGCAAAGGCCATAAAAAAATTCTTCACAAAAATAATAGCAGAAAACTTCCCAAGCATGAATAAAGAATTTGACACACATATAAATGAAGCATATAAAACTCCGAACAGTCATGACCAAAATAAAACTACATCATGACATATAATAATCAAGATTCCAGAAATTCAGCACAAAAACAGAATATTAAAAGCTGTTAGAGAAAAGAAATAGATCACCTATAAAGGAAAGCCCATCAGAATCATGACAGACTTCTCAACACAAGCCCTCAAGTCAAGAAGAGCTTGGAGTGAAGTATTTCAAGTCCTAAAAGAAAACAACTTTCAACCCAGATTGATGTATCCTGAAAACTATCTTTCAAAATTAATGGAGAAATAAGATACTTCTATGACAAAGAACAACTGAAGAAATTCATGACCACCAAACCAACTCTACAAAGAGTACTAAAAGATATTCTAGACAGAGATAAAAATGACCATGACTCCAAGAACAACAACAGAAAGAAACCACCAACCAGGGAAAGCAATGAAACAGAAGGGAAAAGCAGGGAACCAACAGCAGGAAGGTATCTTGACAAGGGTAAGCAATACATGTAAGTTATAATCATCACTGTAAATGGCCTCAATTCACCAATCAAAAGAAACAGACTAGCAGAATGGATCAAGAAACAAAATCCAATAGTATGCTATGTACAAGAAACACATTTAACTCAAAAATAAATTCATACACTGAAAGTCAAAAGATGGAAAACCATCTTCCATGCCTCAGGAACTGAGAAAGAAGCAGGGGTAGCTACTCTTTTTGCAGATAATGTGAACTTCAAATCAAGAATGATCAAAAGAGACAAAGATGGTCACCACATACTTGTTAGGGGAAAACTTCAAGAGAAAGAGATAATGATCATAAATATGTAGCACCAAATATGGGAGCACCCAATTAGATAAGACAATTATTAATAGACATGAAAAATCAAATAAGTAATAACACAGTGGTAATGGGACAACTTAATACCCCATTGTCACAAAGAGATAGATAAACTAGACAAAAGTCAGTAAAGAAATATTGGAACTGAACCAAACCTGTGAACAAATGGACTTAGTAGATGTTTAAGAGTGTTCTACCCAACATCATCAGAATACACATTTTTCTCAGCTGCACATGGGATGTTCTCTAAGACAGACCATATACTAGCCCACAGAACATGCTTAAGTAAAAAAAGAAATTGAAATTATACCAGGCATATTGTCAGATGATAGTGCAATAAAATTGGAAATTAATGGGAAAAGAAACTGCAAAAACTACATTAACACATGGAAATTAAATAACACCCTCCTAAACAACCAATAGGTCATACTTTAATTAAAGAAGAAACTAAGCAATATCTATAACAAAGACAGATACAACACCAGAACTTATAGGATGCAATGAAAGTAGTCTTAAGAAAGAAATTTATAGTGGTGAATTCTCACATTAGGAAAACAGAACAAGCACAAATAAACAAGCTAATGTTGCACCTCAAGTTTCTAGAAAAAGAAGAGCAAGACAAACCCAAAGATCTATAAAGAGAGGAAATTATAAAGATCAGGGCAGAAATTAACCCAACGGAGACTAAGAAAACAAAACAAAGAATTAATTAATCAAAGAATTGATTCTTTGAAAGAATAAATAAAATTGATAAATGCTTAGCTAATCTTATCAAAAAAAGGAAAGAAAAGACTCAAATTCATGCAGTGAGGGATGAAAAGGGCGAAATCACTACAGATCCTGTGGAAAATCAGATCATAAATACCTACTTCAAAATCTTTACTCTTATAGGATGGAAAACATAGAATAAATGAACAGGTTCATAGATACATAAGAATTACCAAAACTGAACCAAGAAGATATAAAAATTCTGAATAATACAATATAAGTGAGATTGAATATGTAATTAAAAACTTACCAACAAAGAAAAGCTGATGTCCGGATGGATTCACTGTTGCATTACACAAGAAATTTAGAGAAGATTAATGCTAATACTCAAACTCTTTAATGAAATTGAAAGGGAAAAGCTAAGTAATCCCTGGAGGCAAATATTACCTTGATATCAAAACCAGAGAAAGCCTCAACCAAAATAAAAGAATTACAGACCAATCTCCCTTAAGAACATAGATGAAAAAATTCTCAATAAGATACTAGCAAACAATGCAGCAAATCATCAAGATTATACACCACAACCAAGTGGGATTCATTCCAGGAAAGCAGGGATGGTTCAACATACACAAATCAATAAATGTAATACATCATATCAACAGAGCCAAAGCCAAAAATCGCATGATCATCTCAATAGATGCAGAAAAAGCTTTCAACAAAGTCCAAAACTCATTCATGATTAAAAACCCTACAGGAAATCAAAATACATGGTCTTTACTTCAATCTGATAAAAGCCTCCTATGAAAAACTAACAACTGATATCATACAAAATAGACAGAAACTGAAAGCTTTCACTCCAAAATCGGGAACAAGACAAAGAGGTCCATTATCATGACTCCTATTCAATATAGTTTTTTTTTGCTTGTTTGTTTGTTTGTTTGTTTGTTTTGTAGCACCGGGGATTGAACTCACAACATTGCGCTTGCCAGGCAGGCACTTAGGCTGCTGAGCTAGATCCGTGGCCCTCAATATAGTTCTTGAAACATTACCTGGAGCAATTAGACAAGAGAGAAAAATAAAAGAATAAGGATAGGAAAAGAAGAAATTAAATTATCATTATTTTCAGATGAAATGATATTCTACATAGAAGACCCAAAAGACATCAAGATTTAATAACCAAATTCAGTAGCAGAGCTGAATACAAATTCAACACTCAAAAATCAATAGCATTCCTGTACAGAAACAACAAACTCACTGAGAAAGACATTAGGGAAATCACACCCTTCACAATAGCATCCAAAAAATGAAACACTTAGGAATCAATCCAACAAAGGAAGTAAAAGATCTATACACTGAAAATCACACTACTCTGAAAAAGGAGATTAAAGAGAATATCAGAAAATGGAAAGAAAGATATCCCTTGCTCATGGATAGGAAGAACTAACATAGTGAAAAAAACCATACTCCAAAAATTTTTATATACATTTAATGCAATCCCAATCAAAATACCATTAGTATACCTCACAGAACTAGAAAAATATTCCTAAAATTCATAAGGAACTAGAAGAGACACAGAACAGCAAAAGCAACTCTGGGCAACAAAGTCAAGGCAGGGGGCATCACAGTCCCTGACTTGAAATCATACTACAAAGCTGCTGTGATAAAATCAGCATGGTATTGGCATTAAAAAAAAAAAACAGACCTGGGATCAGTGGAACAGAATAGAAGATGCAGACACAACTCCAAACACATTCAACCACCTTACCTTTGACAAAGGGGCCAAACATGCTCATTGGAAGAAAGATAGCCTCTTTAATAAATTGTCCTGGAAATACTGGCTTTCCACATGCCAAAGATTAAAACTATACTCACATCTGTCACTATGCACTAAACAAAAGTCAAAATGAATCAAAGATTTAAATATCAAAACAGAAAAGCACTAAATCTACTGGAAGAGAAAGTAGGTAGAAATCTTGAAGACATAGGTATAGGCAGAGACTTCATGAACAAAATCCAAACCACACAGGAAATACTTCAAAATCAGTAACTGGAATCTCAACCTATTAAAAAGTATTTTATTCTCAAAAGAAATCACCAACAGAGTGAAAAAACAACCCACAGAGTGGGAAGAAATTTTAGTCATGTCCCTCAGACAAAGGACTTATATCTAGAACATACAAAGAATTGAAAAAATCAGACTCCTCAAATTCAAAGACTCCAAAAATAGGCATCTGAGATGAATATGCATTTCTCAGATGAAGAAATGCAATCAGCAAATAAATATATGAAAAAATGTTCAACATCATTGGTCATTTGAAAATTGAAACAACACTGACATTCCATCTCCAGAAAGAATGCCTATCATCAAGAAATCAATCAATAACAAATGCTGGCTGAGCTGTGGAGAAAAAGGAATGCTTGGTGGGAGTGTAAACTGGTGCAACCACTGCGGAAATCAGCATGGAGATTACTCAAAAGGTTAGAGGCCTCATTCCACCTAGCCATTCATCTTCTGGGTATCTTCCTGGAAGAATTCAAAACATTGTACCACAGCAATATATGTACACCCATGTTTATAGCAGCACAACTTTTATAGCTAAAACTTGGAAGGAACCCAAATGCCCATCAACTGAGGAACAGATAAAAAAGATGTGATCTTTTTATATAACAGAGTACTACTCAGCCATAAAGAAGGATAAATGTTAGATTTCCATAAGTAAATGGGTGCAACTTGAGACCGTACTCACAAATGAAATAAATCAGACTTGCATGTGTGAACACTGTATTTTCACCCTCTTATGAAAATCTGAAAAAGTAAATATGGTTCAAAATGTACAAGAGATATTGTCAAATGGGAAGAAACTGCTCAAAAGGATGGAGAAACTGGGATGGGGGAAAGAAGAAAAAAAGAAGGGAAATGGAAAAACAAATATATATATATGTGTGTATATACATTTATATATGAGTTGCAATACTTATACTACTAATTTCTATTATTTCATTGAAAAGAAACAATTGTGTTTTCATTGTTTGATTAGTTTTTCACACCTATATCTTGTAATCTAAGCAACTACTTTGAAGATAACAATATGCAATGTATTAACCATTTTTACTCTCCTATCTTGTTTTGAAATTTTGTATTGTTTTTATTGTTTTTTCTCTTTAAAAATAAAAAAATTTAAATAAAAAAATAATGAATTAGATTGATTAAGCAGCATGCCACTTTTGGAACAATAGCGCTGCTAAGACTAAGCAAGCTGTTAGCCAGAGTAGAATTGTTACAAGGATTTCCATGGAGCAACATAAGTATCAAAATGTTTCACTTGACAAATCTCAAGGCAAGAAAAGTCAATAATAAAAAATACAAGTAATATCTTGAAGTCTGTTATTATACACCATTGGAAAAAATCAACACTAAATGGTGCAATTTCAGGCCCATGAAGAGGTGGAGTCTACAAGGAGAATTTGAAAACTTGGCCGAAGTAATTCTCCTAAATGTCTGCCAGGAGAAAAATAAATCTCCGCTATTACCCTCGCCTTGATTTAGCACTCAAAGGACTCTACACTAAACTGTGCAGCTTAGGAAAAAATAAAGTAGGCAGACACTTCTGATATATAATTTGAGAGAAGTAAACCCTCTTCTATACCCCAAAATATCTCTGCAGCCAGTTGTAGATTCTGCACCCCCTAATTAAACATGCATTCTGTCTTCCTTTTGAAAGGCTTTTGCATTTGGTTGTCTTCTGCAACTGGAAAATACTCTTGGGGAAAATAAATCTACCAAGTAACACTTTAAAGAGAAGCAGTTACTAAACAAGAGAGTTAAAGTGGAATAGCAGAAATAAAGGTAGGTAGAAAGAAGATACAGAAAATTATAAATCTAAAATTGTACTTTTAAGAAAAATTGCATCTTCAGACACACTTACCCACAGTTATGACACCTTTTCCCCTTCTAGGAAAAAAAAAAATCCTAAAGGCCTTAAAGGTACAATAAACTTGTAAAATGGACCAGTGCTTTTTTTTTTTAACCTGTAAATTAAGTGTTGCTTTTCCTTCCACAATTTTCCATCCTCAAGAAAACAGCACCATTAAGAGAACCACGTATCTAAATGTCAAATGCATCTAAATTGTTTGCATTCTAACCTATCCCACCATGGTGGATGACAAACAGTAGGAATATATCTGATCCAACATCACCTAGCTCAAAAATACCCCCAAAACCACATAAAAACTCCAGCCCCAGACAATAATGTGCTTCTCTGTTCAGGGCCTATACTCTATTCTCTCTGAGTGTGGACTCCCTTAGTTCAGAATCTTTTCATACCTCTCACTAATGCACCCTGAAGTTGAGCAAACCTACTACCTATGCTATGGTGGAGTGAGTTACAGTCCCCATTTCTTCTTTGGGGGACCTCCTCAGACCTCATCCAGGGACCAGAAATCTGTAGCAACAGAAAAGAAGAAAAGCACCAAGCAAGGTACACTTAAGACAAATTTCAAACACATCTTAGTTGTCCTTAGGGCTTTATAAATTTATGTGCATAATACTGTCAGTAATAATAAATAATACTGAGAACACTTCATGTGGCAGTGGGTAACAAATTTGAAACTACTCACTTGGATAATAGATTTGAAATTAACAGTCAAGACACTCTCAGATACTCAAAAAAGCAAATCTTCATTTCTCTAGACTTGAACACAAATTAGTTCATGAGAATCCATGGCTGCTAATTAAGGAAAAACAAATTCTCCCATAGTAATTATTTTCCCATAGTAATTTTAACCCTTGTGATTTTAAAAGAAAGAAATACAGAGTTTAATCTCAGCGTAAACTCTCAACTTGCCAGTGGACCTCATCTTTTTTCTAATAATGGTATGAGGAGAGACTGGAGTCCAAGCAGGAAGAATGCTTTAAACAGTCTCCTGGCGTCAGGAAGGGGTGCCCCATCCAAAGCCCCTGTCTGGTGGCTCAAAGGCCTCTTCACCCAAGGCATCCTCTATTCTGGTCCTCAGGATCTCCTATTATTCTCTCAGCTATAGACGTTAATTTTCCATTTGCAGACTCAAAAGTCAGCATCATTCTTTAATTCTAGGCTGAAGTCTCTATCCATGTATACATTCTAAAGGTAAAAGTCCAGGGCAAACAGGTAAATCTTGGGAAATACCAGGAGTAAAGAATGTCTCTGTGGATACTGCAGGAATTCTTCCAGTGCACACACATTGTCTTACTTAAACTTGTCCAGGGTTAAATGGCTGGTGAGCGGAAAAGTCTGAGAGTCAACTCACTGCAGAACCTAAGCTTACCTACCCCTAGTGCCACTCACAGGAACAACAAAACCATCTTCCACTGTTAACATCTAAGGTTTTTATCCGATTAAGTTCAGTAATTTGTTAATTTCTCTCATCTAACAAAGATCTATGGCACAGAAAAAAAGGGAGAAAAGGAAGAAAAAAACAAACAAACACCCACCTCTGTCATGCATTACTCTTAAGAAAAGACCAGAGGGAAATACTAACGTGAGGACCAAGAAAGTCCACCCACTAAAGTTCAACACTGTCCAGGGTTTGTATCCTTCTGAAGAGATAATTTTGTACAGTTCTTTTGAATTTCTGCATCATGAGCAGAACCACTAATGGTCTTTTGTTCTTGGCTATCGTTTCACAGATTTTTTTTGTAACAAACAGCCTTGGAAGTTAGAAATAGTACATTCTGTTACAGAAAAAAGATTTGTTTACTGTCAAATGTAGTAACTATAATGTCTCTATCTCTAGGACAAACGTTGGATGGTTTTTCTCTCACAGCGTTAAAAAGCAGTCAGGTTTCCTAAGCACAAGGGTCCTTAGCAGAAGTACAAACTCACTACATGTTCAGCATCTACCTAGGGAGTAAGGAAAACAGACATAAACATGAAGCTCTTGCTGTGTTTTTTCCTACAATTAATGAAGTCCTTTGTCTCTGGTCCAGCAGTCTTATGTCCTCTGCCTTATCTGTGACAGTGGCAGACTAACTTGTGAGCTTGCAAGTAAGTAAAATCTCAGGATTTTTAGTCCTTTATAGCCATACCTTCCTGTTTTACTGTAATCCAGTTCTAACCATACTGGAATTCTTTTCTGGCCTATTAATTTCTATCACAGATTTATAATTGTAAAGTAAGAATGGCTCATTCAATTTAGGCTAAATTATAGTAGAGTGATAACATCTGCAAAAATTAGTGATACAGTACTTATAAATATTAAACTGACCTCTCCAGTAATAACCTTTATGTGCAATACTTGCCAATTTCCATAGTGCAAATCCTTCCACCTTGATCAACTTTAACCTATAGAGTTGAAAGCAGATGAGCATAATCAACTCTTAGAAGTCAACTCTAACTCCACTGACTTTATAGGAAAAGTGTATTTCTTGCCTACACAAAGGCTTATTTCCTGTCAACGGTGCACATCTTTGAAGTTCAGCTTTGCCTCTGTACCAGGTCTTCCTCATTCCAGGAAAGAGGTTGCAAATGCAGCTCTTATCTGGAAAATGCCAATTGTGTAGCAAAAGGAAAATAGTATCATGGGAGCCATAGGATGATCCTTTATGATCCTCTTCAGAAGTGGCATAAGTCATTGTTACCTACATTCCAGTGGCCAGATCAGATAACTTGGCCAAACTCAAAATAATTGAGTTGAGACTGCCGGACCATAGTAAAAAGATTTTTAGCTTTGTAAGATACCACCAAAATGTCTTCCAAAGTGGTTGTTCTCTTTTGAGTGTATCTTTTTGCGTTTCTTCAACCCACAAGAATTGAGAAGTTATACACCTACAAAAACTTGCACAAACGTGTTTATAGCAGCTTTATTCGTAATTGTCAAAACTTGGAAGCAGTCAAGACATCCTTTAGTTGGTGAATAGATAAACTGTGATATATTCAGATAATGAAATTTTAATTATTCAGTGCTAAAAACAAATGAACTATCAAAGTTTAAAAAGGTAGGAAGAGCCGGGCATGGCGGCGTGTGCCTGTAATCCCAGCACTTGGGAGGCTGAGGCAAGAGGATTGGTGTGAGTTCGAGACCAGCCTGGGCTACAAAGTGAGTTGAAGGCCAGCTCAAACTGCACAGCAAGACCCTGTCTCAAAAAAAAAATAGGAACACATAAACATAAATTACTAAAAGGAAGAAGCCAATCTGAAAAGGCTACATTCTGTATGATTTCAACTCTGACTGGAAAAGACAAAGCCGTGAGATAGTAAAATATTATAGGCTAAGAGAAGAGAGTGAACAAGTGGAAACAGAATTTCTAGGGTAGTGAAAATACTCTGATGCTATAATAGTGGATACATGTCATTGTATATTTGTCTGAACCCACAGAAGACACATACTAAGATTAAGCCCCAAGGGAAGTCAAGTGACAATGATGAATCAGGGTAAGTTCTTCATTCGTAAGGCACACACCTCTTCAGTGGGGAATGTGAAGTTTTGCATGAGTGGGGTCAGGGAGTATACAGAATATCTTTGCATCTTCCTCTTAGTTTTGCTGTGAATGTAAAACTTCTAAAAAAAAGTATTTTTAAAAAAGGTTACATTTTAAAAGAGACACCAGTGCTATGTACTTTAATTTGTTTTAAAAATGATAGCAGAAAGTTCTTCTGTGATAATGAAGAAGGTTGAATTCTATGTTCCATTGTGTTCAATAGCACTACATGTTCTCCCTTTATTAAAGAATTTATACTGTTTCATAAATGATGATTTTTTCTATTTTTTCCAACAAACTGTGAACCAGTTATTGAAATAAGCAAAAACAGTTGAATAGAAATGTCAGTATTTCAACTACGAACATAAGTCTCAGTTATCAGAATGCAGATGCTACAAAAGAATCAAGATACATGAGTCTGGATATTAGAGGAGATATATGGGCTGAAGAAATGAACCACAGTAGATGGAAGTAATTGAGATTACCTAAAGTAGCAAATGTAAGTAGCTAAAAGATAATGACTGAACTGAATTCTAGAGAATTCTAGCATTTGGAGGAAAACTAAAGAACAAAGACAGAAGTGATCAATGATGTAAAAGAAAAATTAAGATAGCATAGTATGTTTCTAGAACAATGAGAAAAGGAAACATATTTCAAAAAGGAAAGAGCAATACAGATGGTCAAACACAATTAAAGGTTGAGAAAACGGAGTCTATTTTTTTTTACATCAGGTAAGATTAAAACAAACACAACCACTGAATCTGGGAAACTGCTTGCCACTGGTTGCCTTGATAAGAGCAGTTTTAGCAGAATGAATATGAGAAAATAGAAGCAAAATTTACAAATAACTCTTTTGAAAATTTTGCTGTGGAGGAAAATAGATACAATAGAAGTTAGAAAAAGGTATGTGAGATCAAGGTGGGCATGTGTGTGTGTCTATGTATGTGTGTGTGTGATTGTATTAGTACATGTGGTCAGTGTATGTATGATCATATTAGTGTGTGTGACTATGTTATTATCATTATCATCACCAGTCTTATCATTTTCTCTTCCCTAAGACACAATACCCCATACCCCAACTTGAAGGAGGAGTGGTTTATTCTGGTTCACAGCTACAGTCTATGATTGTCTGACTCAAAGGCAGAAAAGGGCATGGCAGAGGGGCAGAAGCTGCTTATGTCATGATGGCCAGGTAGCAGAGACAGCAGGGAGGAGTTAGGGAAGGAGCTACACCCTTCTAGGTCTAGTCTCCAGGACCCACCACTTCTAACCCAGCCCTACCTCCTAACAGCACGCTCAGCTATGGATTCATCAGTTAATCCACTGATGAGTATAGGAGGCCCGTAATCCAATTGCCTTCCAAATATATAAGGCTTTTGGGTGCCATTTTAGGTCCAAACCATAACAGCATCCAAATGAACATGATATAGAAGACAATGAGAAGCCAGGCGTGGTGGTGCACTCCTGTAGTCCCAGCACTTGGGAGGCTGAGGCACGAGGATCATTGCAAGTTCGAGACCAGCCTGGGCTACAAAGTGAGCCCAAGGCCAGCCTGAGCTGCATAGCAAGACCCTGTCTCAAAAAGCCAAAAAAAAAAAAAAAAACCAAGAAGACAATGAGAAATTGATAAGCCACAAAAGGGCATAATGGAAGGAACAAAATCCTTAATAGGTGAGAACGTATGAGGCATCATTCACAGGTGGGGACATTGGCCTTTGGTAGGAAAGACACTTTGCTCCAACAAAAGAAGAAAATGCATAAGGATTGTAGAATTCATAAACGTGAAGATGTTTGAATTAATAACTTCTACTTTCTCAATGAAGTACGAAAATGATCATTAGTTGAGAATAAAGGGCTTGGAAGAATAGGAGTGAAATAGTCATCTGCTAAAAGAGGAAAATAGTGTTACTCAAGAAGTGTTGCAGTATTTTTGGAGCTCTCTTGACATGTGTGGTCATGAATTGAGGTGAGGTTAGTCAGGGCAGCTTTGCGATTTTCTTTTGTAATATCCTGCTATTCGGTTACAGGCACAGAAGAAAACTACTTTGGTTCAGCTTAGGCTGGGCTTTTTCCAGGCAGTTATAACAAGCAGAGAAAGACTGGGTACACTTCTGCTTATGCAAGTTTTTATAGCAGACCATGAAATGTAACCATGTTCCTGAGTGAACACAGGCGAGGACAGATGGATAGAAACAAAATGGTAAGATCTATAGCTTGAATGTTTTGAGGACGCCTCAAAACACTGGAGAAAGTGGGAGCGTACTGAAGCAAGTAAGCTGAAAAGATGGAAAGTGATGTTATAGTCAGATATTTGAAATCAATATTTTGGATAGTACGATATTTATTGTGCTATCAAATGCTATAAAGACAGGAAGTACCTGCTGTCAGATAAGGCTGCTTAACAAAGCTCCCCAAAACTTAGTGACCTGAAAGAACAATCTTCGGGGTTTTTTTTCTTTCTTTCTGTTTCTCACATCTCTGGGTAAGCTTAATCATTTTATTGACCTGGCCTGGTACTGGTTGATCAATTAGGAGTTCTTGCATACTTTCTGCGGTCATCTCTCAAGTTTGCTTTGAATCAACTAGGTCAAGTTGACCTCAGCTAGGAAGACCAGATTCTGATATACATGGTCACCTTCAGCCGGCTTGTGGTACTGGCAAAGGACAGAGAGCAAAAGGGGAGGGCAGGAGGGATGCAAAGGAGGCCGGAAAGAAAGGAAGGAGGGACTGAGGTAGGGAAGAGAGAGAGGCAGAGAGAGAATATACAAATTCTCTTGAGATCTAGAATCAGAATCTAAATGTCACTGCTACAACCTTCTATTGGTTAGAGCAAATCATAAATAAACCCACACTCAAGAGGTAGGAAAAATAATTCCCATGACTCAGATTTTAAAGGACACAGTTATAGGGAAGAACAGGAAAAGTGGGGCCATCTTGTTATCAATCTATGGCAATAAAATCTTGGATTTAATCAGGTTATTGCATGGCCTACCCATCTTCCTGATGATACCACTGAGAATACATTCCTAAGTAGATTATGTTTGAGTAGCACTTTTAAATTTGAAAACTCTTTGTAACTATTTGATCTTTATTATGACAAGGATTTAACCCCACTTTACAGAGGAAGACATGTAGAGATTTTATATTGTGCAGGAAAAAAATGTCAGATTTGTGCATAAAAAGGTTATTCTGGAAGGTACAGTATCCTTGGAGAAGGAAAATAAAATAGGAAAG
>RJWT010027587.1:0-15464 GCA_004365215.1 Cuniculus paca
GAATGTAGACTAATATTGTCTCAGAGACATGAGCTTAGATATAGAGAAGCACTTTTTCATGAAAGAGAGAAAGACCTGAGCATGAATTCCATTTATCAAGCTATTCACCTAAATACTATATGAAGGAGGGCATCTAGTTGTACAGGTTGCTTTCCAAACAAATGAGGTTGTACATCTATAGAGGGAGGCTTGTTTTGACATCCATAGTTGATGAAACTCTAGCCACTAGCCTGATAAGTCAGAACTAATCACTGAATGGTTCCAAATGAGTGTGTGCACTGGTTTGTACTGGGACAGCACATGAACCTTTAATGCCTATACTGAAAATATCAGTGTTACTACTTAAAAGGCCATTGAAAAGTGCCATAACCATCTATAAAAGCTCTTATTGATTTTTATGTAACAATAGGCCATGAGTCTTATTACTAATACCAGTTTCCAAGGTCCAATCTCAGTGGAACTAAATCAGTAGGTCACAATTTAGATTTCAGTAATTATTTCACATACTTTAGAGATAGAAATTCTTTTCCCCATTTCTTTTCTGGTTCTGGGTTTAAAATCTAGAATTACACCATGAAGAAGTGCTTAAAGAAGCACTCTACCACTATCTAGAGCTCTTGTGGTCGAGATTCTTGACTCTTTGAAAATATTTTTCCATGTCATGCATTGAGTAAAGAGTAATTTAAAATATTTTTATTATAACATTAAAATGAAATAACAGGGCTAGGAATATAGCTCAGTGGCACAGCACCTGCCTGGCAAGCACAAGGTCCTGAGTTTGATTTCCAATACAGACAAGAAAAAGAAAGAGAGAAAGAAAGAAGAAACAAAGAAAGAAAGAAAGAAAGAAAGAAAGAAAGAAAGAAAGTACAAATTTAATAGTTAAATGAGAAAATATACATGTGCACCTAATGATAATAAATTTTTGTCTTCATAGCACAGTTAGATGGGTGGTAATACTCTCATCCTCATGACTGCACTGTATATGCCAAGTTTCATAATTTCATAAGCTGTGTATTTCCACTGATCAACTCCTTGGCAGGCACAGGAGGTGGTTTGCCCTATGCTGATCTTTCTGCAACACAGCATCCTGTTGTCAGCTAAGCAATCTATGCTCAAGCACAACACCGTTAAGTCATTACATATAATAACCATGTAATATTGCTAAAAGTTGACAATATTGTGAGACCAAATGTGCCAGTAGTCCACAGGTTGGATATGATTGTTGTAGTGCTGTGTTTTCCCAAAAATGAGCCCTAACAAAAAACTAATCATCTTTGAACATTAGAGTTTGGAAATGCCAGCCCTAATTACGTTGCATGACTTACCATTACAGAGTAGCCACTAAGCAAGAGAATAGTGAGGTATAATCTACTGTATGACACTGGCCATCATCATGGTAACCACCAGTACTTATTTTCTGGTTAAGTCTTAATTTCAGGAAAACATAGTAGATTATGGGTCACTGTATGCTTAAAAACCTTATGTGAAAATACTAGGGATTTTCCTAAATTTAAAATAATATTTCGTATTGTTACTTCTCATTTTACATTAATACAACTTGAAGCCCACATCATATTTATAATCATTGTTCTAAAAGCTTTATGTATTGCTTTGGAATATTTTAGTAGATCCTCTAAATTCTATACATCACTCTTCAAATGGAAATACAGAACCAGAAAAAGCAATGCCTCTTAAGCTTTGTCCATATATTGCAAAGAATCCTGCAATCTACTTGCACTACTTAGGGTGAAGGTAAAATTCTACAAGTTACATAATTCTGTATTTATGGAACCTTTGACTTCTCAATATGAAAACAAATATGTATTGTCCCTTTACTCTAAGTCCACTCTAGCTGGTATCAAATTAGGAAGAGATAAAGCCTGGCAAGGAATGCTTAAAAGAAAGGTCAAGATGTGATGCTGCGATACTTTCAGAAAATGGTAGCATGGTAAGCAACAATTCAGGCTTTCTAGGATTCAGAATATAAATGCTGGTAAATAACAACTTTATAGAAAAAAGGAAAGAAGTGGCTCCCCAGGAACTAGGAAAAATTTGGCAAGAAAATTAAAACCTACAGAGAAACTACAAGGATACGACGCATGGAAAAGCAAAGGGACAGGTTGGTCTTTCTCCCTTGCTCCTGGCTCACAGCTCATGGAAAATGGAGAATGAATCTACAGAGCCAAAGTGAAATCTAGGGACTCCTGAGGGCCTTCGGGCGAAACAGGGTGATGAAATGCACCAGTAAGTGTTATGCTCCTCAGAGAGAGCACAGGATTCTTCTTGCATATAAGTCTTTTGGTTACTGGGTTTTGGGGTGCTGGAATCTCCTTCTGGAGGTGGTTTCTAGCTTCCTTCTGTCCCAAGCAAAGAACTTGTCAAGAAACACACAAATGGTAGCAAAATTTCTTTAGTAGTGGGAAAAGAAACAGGTTCTGCAGAGTGAGTGTGAGCCAAGTAAAAGTATGAAAATAAGTGCAGCCTGTTTTGGAGGGTAGGCCATCATCCAAGAGTGAACACAGTGGAAAAAGTCTATGTGAAGGATACTGTTTGAATCACAGTCTAGATCTAGATCTTCTTATCAAAAATACAATTGCAATAATTCCACACGCAGGGTTTTGGCAACTTTTCTGCACACATGGCCTGGGATTTTGCAGCTGATGGGTAGCACCTACTTCCCCATCCAGCTTTGCCACACCCTAACCTCCTGTTTTATTTTTTTTGAAAGACACATATCTGCATAATTCATTATGTGGTGCTGAGAGAGGGGGGATCTCTGTCTTCTAAATTACCTTCTAGCTGAAAGGGGCTGTAGACCCAACTCCTGCAGATTATGTGTTGTCTATCTACACTGAGGTGTCGTGGTTCACTGGTTGGGTTGAAGAGAAAAAATATTAGAGGACAACAAGAAAAGAATTAGTGAACTTTACTATTATGTTAGAGATATAGAACTTAAATATGAGGGATGGATGGATCAGATTACCATGGTTCTTTGTAGGACAAAGTATGGCAAAGAGGGAGGTTAGATAAATTACTGAGGGCCTGAGAACCACAGCCTTAACAAGATTACGGATATAAAGGATCTAATTAACAATGGGAGCCTCAATAGACATGTCCATTTAAGTCGTGGTGAATTAGATTCAGTAGTGACCCTACTTATTCTGAAGCAGAACTGGAGTTCTGTGTTCTGAGGAAGGCCCTCAAGTCTTCTAGATGTCATAAATAGCTTTCTTCTTACTCTTATGAAAATTCTAGTGATCATTTTCCATTTAGGATTTTTATAACTTGTCACTATATATCTCAAGGAAGGACCAGAATGTTTTTGTAGGAACCAAGAATAATGCTAGGGTTTTGAGGACTCCAGGGCTGCCCTTCCTGCTTTCTTATCCACATTTTGATTTCTCAAGGAGACTTTAGATATGTCTCTTTGGGATCCTCTACAGTGTGTAACTGCAACCTGCTTGGGAATATGGACTGCCTCTGTGAGTTGTAGAGTTTCCTGCTCATGCTTGATAGATGACTATTATTAGTCAGCAAGCTCTTCCTTTCCAGATTGTTGCATGAGCTGTAGCACCAAAAATATATGGAATCTGTATAGATATATAACTTCTCTTTTTCCTTATATCAATGATCAGGTAAGAGATATGAGCTTCACTTTTGAGCCAAAGTCACTGTGGGTAGTTGGCCTCCACAAGCTGTTGTGAACTGACAACTGCATAACCTGAATTCTGATGTCCTTCTTGCAAATGCTACACTCATCAGTGACCCACATTTCATCAGGATGTTGGAGGAGCAGGCCACTGATTTCCTGCCTAATTACATAGATTTGAAAGGTCATCTGTTCACAAAAGTGGTTAACTTTTGGGCTTGTAGGCACCAGATCAGCAGGATTAAGTGTAGTACAAGTTTTTATAATAACCTCAGGGGTACATGAAAGCATGGACTGATCCTTGCTAGGCCATTCCTCTGCTACCAAAAGTAATCTTTGGTCTAAAGAAATGTTCTGACCTGATGGGGAGTCAGGACTTCTAGTTTCTGTCCCAAAGTCTTCTTATGTTAGCATAGCTATTAATGCTGTAGTTCTTAGGTAAGGTGGTTATCCAGTTACCACTCCATCTAACACTTTTGGAAAGTATGCCACTGGGCAGAATCATTGTCCTATCCTTTGGGTCTCATATGTAGAGAAAGAAGAATTTTCTTAAATCATGTATCTTACTGTACCAAGCAGGAGAATCCACCTCTTGGCTAATTAGTTTGGAAGATTTGGCTTATTCCAAACAGGTAAAATCCACTTTGGTTTTTGTGGGAATTTGAGAACTACCCTCAGTTGTACTTTTAGAATCTTTCCTAGAAATGAAGTAGGACACTATGGCTATGGACAGTTAGAAACTCATGATTAAATATTTGGCCTTTGAAGTGACACATCAATTCAAAAGTAAAGAATCTCCAACTAGGGATATCCTTGACCCCAACTATGGCTATAGACCTAGAGAAAGGTTTTCTAGAGAAGGAAGTCAAAATAGAATGTATTAAATGGGCTCACCCATAACATCTAGCATTACCCAGGGCTCCTGCTAGGACATGGTTAGATCCATGGACAGTGGCATAGTAGGTTCCCTTGGGTGTCTTCATCATGGGAAATAAAGGGTTTGGCCAACTGAGTCTTGAGGCAGAAATATTCAAGTGATATTAGTCATGCACATTGACTATCTGAAGTGGAACAGGGCCAGGTGGTGGCTTAATGCAGTTGTGTACACAGTATCAAGTCTTCTTGTCCTCAATCATTCTTGGTTTGCTTTTCAATGATTTGGGTGAGTTTAAAGTAATACTAATTGCAACAGCTATAATTCTAGCCTTTTTCTTTTGACCCTCCTCCAGATCCTGATCATTGAAAACAGAAAAGACTACGTCCAGCTTTTGTGTCATTGGTGTCTACAGACCCATCTGATGTTTCTTCATTAAAAAGATGGGAAAGACCCATATCCCTGTGAGACAGAGGCGATGATCTGAGGACAGGATCATCAAAAATCTTTGCTTCAAGCAGGGCCTGGTGGTGCACGCCTGTAATCCCAGCACTTGGGAGGATTGCTGTGAGTTTGAGGCCAGCTTGGGCTAAAAAGTGAGCTCAAGGCCAGCCTGAACGGCATAGTGAGATCCTGTCTCAAAGAGACAAAGGTTGGGGATTTAGCTCAGTGGCCTAAGCACCTGCCTGGCAAGCACAAGGTTGTGAGTTCAATGCCAGGTGCCACAAAAAAAAAAAGAAAAAAGAAAAAATTTGCTTCTTCTTTTGGGGCCACTCTAAATAGCGTAATACTGGGCTTTTACTTAGGTAAAGCATCACAAAAAGGTGAACATAAGTGATTTTACCCTACCTCCCATGTTTTAAGCAGAAACAGTTTTACTAAAAAATATTCTCATAATTTAAACTGCCATCCCATTTTCATCTCTCAACATTTCCTAGTTTATGTTGCACCCAAACCATGTTGCAATTGTAAATAAGATGCTCCTTTTTTTTAAATTGGCAAGGTAAAACTTTCCATACTAATCAAATGGAGAATTCAGTGGAATCTGATTCATGGTTCATGATGATTTCCATGACTAGTCTTGGGACTATACATAGAGAGATAACTAGATTGTGAATCCTTAAGATGGCATCTCATGCAGAAGGAGGGAACCTGAGACCTGAGGAGCCCACAAAGCATCCCTTATGAGATTCAAATATTTACTAGATCAATATCTCTGCCCGAGGTGCTGGGGTCTTCATAGAACTGCAGAAGAAAGTCCTACTTGTTGTAGGGCAACATAATGGGAAAATTACTGAACTCTACCTGCACCTCCCCACCCCCTTGCTGGTAGGACTACCCCCCCTTGAGAATGTAACTTAGTTTCATGTTCCCAGGCCTGTTCAGGCCTGTTCAATGCACCATGCCCCAGTGGGTATGCCAAGCAGGATATTATCAATGTATGTATAATTGTAACCATTGTCAACGGGGATGGCAACCAGGATGTTATAGATGTATCTGTAATGGTAACCATTGTCAACGGGGATGTGGTTTTAGTCTATATATACTTAGCTCTCCCTTCACTCTTCACTGCTCAGTGCTTCCCTGAGTGGGTCTTGCTGTTCGGTTGCCAACTGGCTAATAAAGGCTCTTCAATTCTGATTGGCACCTCCTCTGGCTCCTCAGTTTTTGTCTTGAACTCAGAACACTACTTAGATTTTTTTTTCCATGTTAGGGCCTCTTAACTCTTTATGGAGGTGTGTTGAGCTGCATGATGGTCTACCTAGTCCTTTGAAACTCCCATGAGATAGAGTGGGGACCCCATCCCCAAGATTCTCTTAGCCATAACCACCATTGAGCCATTAGATGTTTCTATTTCAGCAGGGTAGAACCACATGGGAAACAGTATCATTTCCATTTACCCCCATAGTAAAATTTTGCTACTTTCAGGCAGCAAAGATGGAAACCTCTTTTGAAAAAAAAAATTAAAAATTCTAACAATGACCCTTGGCCACTTGAGTTAAGCTTTATTGGTCATCCTTTTGCTCTGCTCAGGCTGTCAGGCATATCTTTCTAAATTACCTGCATTTTTGTTAGAACTAACAAGGAAGGGAAAGAAACATGGTGGATCCAAAAAGGGTGGCCTGTCACATGACAAGTCATGATGAGAAAAGATAGAGACACAGATTAAGGTAGGACCCTGAGAAGAAATGGGCATGTAGGGGAAAAACACAGACAAGACTTTGAGCACAAAAAGGAGTGAACTAAGATGAGTAGTTACTCAGGCAGGCTAGCAATTTACCAAAAGCTGTTTTCCCCCAATACAGTGATAAAGCTGAGAAAAATGTCAAGGAGAGCACAATCATAAAGTAAAAAAAAGCCTATTAATCTCTAGGTTGCACACATTTTACCTTACTGATCTATTCCTCAACTTGGTTAATAGGAGACTAAGTCAGTGTTTTACTAGACAAACAGATATAACACAAGATATGCAAACCTATAAGAATTTACAAGATTTGCTTACAGTGAGCACCCACAGAGTCACATGAGGAAGAGTACAGAAGGTCTCTCTCCACGCTGGAGATGAAAGATCCAGCCAAAGGTCTGGAGCTCCTTGCAGTGTCCCATGTGAGGAGGATGATGAGTCTGCAACAGAAGGCTGGGAAGTCTACACAGGGAGATGGAAGGATCTGTGCCGGAAGCTGGAGTCCGAACTGGAAAGCAGGAGATGAGGTCCAAGGTGAAGCTGAAGACTGGAGATTCTCTGAAGAAACAAGCAGATCCGTCCTTCCTCATTTCCCCTTTGCACCATCCAGGCAAGGGGTCACCCTGGGGTGTGGAACTGGTGAACCCATTTACTCAAGCTTCTCTTAACCAAACTTTTCAAATTGACGCAATTAATTAACCATCATAGAGGTTCTCTGGCTGTTCTTTACTGACTCATAACTGCAATGAGTGATAAAAATCTGAAAAAGAAGGAAAAAGGAAGATGAACTTCAAGTGGGCTTGAAGGCCTTCTATAGCTGGAAGAAAAGCACAGAGGCCATGCATTCTTCTCTCAACTTGCACACTGGGAAATGCAGAAAAGAATTCTGGCGTTCTGAGATATCTCCTGGGTATTTCAGCCTAGGAGAGAGAAAGAAAGAAATTGTCCAAAAGCAGTTACTCACTCTCCTGGCTGTCTTGCCAAGTATCATTCTGTGTTTTGGAGTGCAAGAGTCACCTATTGGGGATGGTTTCTAAGTTGTTTCTATCCTGACCAAAGAATTGGTCAAGATAAGCACAAATGGCAGCAAAGTTTCAATAGAGGCAAGAAAAGAAATAAACTCTTCAGAGTGAGTTTGAGTCACATAAAAATATGAAAATAAGTACACCCCACAGTGTGAGGGGGTCCACCATGCAAGAGCAAACACAGTGGCAAAAATTCAATGTGGAGTGTTGTTTTTGTACCACCAACTCCTCAGGCTGACACCAGGTCCAGGCCATCCTACTGAGCACCTGCTCAAATTCTTTGGAGAAGTCCACATGCAAGGCTTTGGGAACAGTTGTGTGCGTGTGTCCTGCGATTTTCTAATTAATGGTCACATTTACTTCCTCAGGCAGCTTTGTCACATCTTAATCTGCCTCACTTTGACATGCAACAACTGGTGAGTGACTCCATATGATTTACTTGCCATACCCTTGACATTTCAGGGAAGAATTGATTGTTTGAGCTCAGAATTCATAGCAGAGATGAGGTTGCTTCACTTGAGGCCCCTAGTATTCTGTTCCCATAGTGACTGGGTAAGAGACAGCCATGGGAGACAGCCATGGGAGACACCTGTGTTCAGGTAACCATGTTCAGCCTGGAAAGAGATCTCCTGAGGGATTTGACCTAAAGGACACAGGCCCTATCTCCAGGTTTTAGGCCCAATTACTCTGGATTTGAAAGTCTGTGCATTGGCGGCTTCACTGTAATCCTACAGCCTGTTGGTAATCCAACACAGATCTGGGGTCTTGATTAATCAGTGGATGACAGATGTAATGAAGGAAAATTTAGACAGACCATCAAATGATACTTTCAGTTTGAGATGACAGAAACTATGAGACACATTGAAAGCAGTCTTAAAAGGAAAATTTATAGTGGTGAATTTCCACATCAGAAAAACTAAATGAATGCAAATAACCTAATTATGCTCCTCAAAGTTGTAGAAAAAAAAGAAAAGAACAATCCACATTCAAGGATAGTACAAGGCATGAAATTATAAAGGTCAGAAAAGAAGTTAAATTAATTGAGACGAAAATCAATACAAAGAATCAGTGAATGAAAGAGTTGGAGCTTTGATAAACAAAAAAGACGAACACTTAGTCTCTCTAAACAATGTCAGGAAAAGAAAGACACAAATACACACAACTAGTAATCAAAAAGTGAAATTACATCAGATTCTGCAAAATTCAGAAGATCACTGAGAACCTGTACTCTAATAAAATTTAAAATTCAGAGGAAATAGGTGGATTCATAGATACATGAGAACAACAAAAGCTGAACCAATAAGATATAAAAATCCCAAATAATACCAGTAAATAAAATTTAAGAAGCAATTTTAAAAAATTTGCCAACTAAGAAAATCTAGGTTCTGAAAAATTCAATGCTGAGTTCTATAAGGAGTTTATAGAAGTCCTAATGTCACTACTCCTCAAACTCTTTAATGAAATTGAAAGGGAAGTAGCATTTGCAAGGTCATCCCTGGAAACAAGCATTACCTTAAAACATTACCATGTCCAAAACCAGAAAAAAAACCCAACCAAAAATGAGAACCACAGGCCAATCAATCTCTTTAAGGAACATGTATACAAAAATCTTCAATAATATATTAATAAATAGTATGTAGCAAATTATCAAAATGATCATGCACCATGACCAAGTAATATTCTTTCCAGTGATGATTCAACATAAACGAATCAGTAAATGTAATGTGCCACATAAATAGAAGCAAGGACAAAAATCACACGATCATCTCAGTAGAGGCATAAAAAGCATTTGAAAAAATCCAGTATGCATTCATGATAAAAACTTTGAAGAAAATAGGTATATATAGTGTTTATCTCAATCCAGTAAAAGCTGTTTATTAAAAGTCAATGGTCAGCATCATATTAAATGAAGAAAAACTGAAAGCTTTCTCTCTAAAATTAAGAATAAGACAAGAATGTCCTGATCATCACTCCTGCTCAATGTTTTTCTTGAGACATCAACCAAAGCAGTTAGGCCAAAAAAATAAATAAACAAATAAATAAAATAAAAGGGACGTGGATAGCAAAGGAAGAAGTTAAACTGTCATTATTTGCAGATAACATAATCCTCTACATGGAAAACCCAAAAACACCACAAAAAGACACCTGGAATTAATAATCAAAGTAAAGTCAGCAGTGTACCAGGATAAAAAGTCAAGACAAAGATCAGTAGAATTTCTCTACACCAATAATAAACTTATGCTGAGAAAAATTACAGAAACAATACTTTTCATAACAGCATAAGATAATGAAATACTTAGGAATCTCTCCATCCAAGGCAGTGAAAGAACTCTACAATAAGTACTTTTAGTACCTGAAAAAAGAGATCAATCTGAATATGAGAAAATGGAAAAATGTCCCTGTTCTAGGATAGGCAGGACAAATATAGTCAAAATGCCCATGCTTCTAAAACTGTTGAATGGATTAGATTTGAAGCAATTCCAATCAAAATATCAATAGCATTTTTCACAGAACTAGAGGAAGCAACCCTAAAATTCATACACAACCAGAAGAGCCCTAGAGTAGTAAAGCAAATTTTGGGCAACAAGTGCAAGGCAGAGGGAATTTCAATCCCAGGATTCAAGTTTTACTAAAAAGCTACAGTGATTATAACAACATGACATTCACAAAGAAAAAAAAAAACAGACTGTGCATCAGTGGAACAGAAAAGAGGATGCAAAAAAATTGCAGGCACATGTAGTGGCCTTATCCTGACAAAGGGGCCTAATCTTTTTACTGGAGGAAAGATAGCCTCTTTAACAAATGGTGCTGGGAAAACTGGATTTCTACACACCAAAGATTGAAACTACACCCACATTTATCACTATACACTGAATTAAAACAAAATTGGATCAAATATCTAAATATTAAAACAGAAACATTTATTGTTCAGGAAAGCAAAATAGGCAAAACTCTCAAAGAAATCACCATAGGCAAAGACTTTCTGAATAGAACCCTGGTTGCTCAAGAAATAATCCCAAGAATCAACAAATGGAATCACACCAAATTAAAAACTTCAAAAGAAAGCAAAGGAAACCACCAACAGAGCAAAGAGATTATTTACAGAATGGGAAAAAAAATTACCAACTACTACTTAGACAAAGGATTAATGTCTAGAATATAGGAAAAACAAAATTAGACCTCCCAAATTTAAAGATGCAATAAAAAATTGGTCCTCTAAGACACATAGACACTTCTCGGATGAAGAACTTCAAATGGCCAATACATATGTGAAAAATTATTTCATGGACATTCAACAAATGCAAATTAAAGCAACTCAGAGATTCCATCTCACTTTAGAAAGAATGGCCATCATTGAGAAATCAAACAATAACAAATGCTGGAGAATCTGTGGGGAAACTGAAACACTTCTTTATTGTTGGTGGGAAGATAAACTCATATAGCCACTTTGGAAATCAGTATGGAGATTCCTTAAAAAATTAAAAAAAGAAATTCCATTTGATCCAGCTATTTCCTTTCTAGGTATATACCAGAAAGAATTAAAGACATCATGTAATAGTGATACATGAACATCCATGCTTATAACAGCATGATTCTCAATAGTTAAAACTTGGAAGTAGCCTGTATGTCCATCAACAGATGAATGGTGAAGAAAATATGGTATTTATACCCAATGGTATACTACTCTGTCATAAAGAAAGATAAACTTAAGTCATTATAGGAAAATGAGTACATTTTGAGACCATAATATTAAGTGAAATACAGCAGGCACACAAGCTTAAATAGTGCATGGTTTCTTGTATATGAGAGACACAATATATAAATAAACTGTGGAATAAAAGAGAGACACAAGAAAAAAAGAGAAAATAAGTTATTGTGATCCAGCATGGCCAATATATCTTAAAGTGTATCTTGTTTTAGTGCAATTATCTTATGTGTTTTATATGTTTTCAGCCTGGTAGTCTGGTTGCTAATCCATGTTTATGATAATTATTTGAAAAGCACTTATAAAATAAATAAACAAATCTGATACTGCAAAAAATTTTTTTAAACAAAGGCAGGGCAGTGGTGAATGGGAAAATAAAAGAGTTGAAATGTGGTATTTACATGTATGGCAATTTCTCATAATGAATATAAGTATGATATACTACAAAAATACACTAATAAAATTTAAAATTAAAAATGATATGGTGCTCATGTGGAAGGGAAAATGCTATAAAAAGTGAGTGCGTGTAGATATGAGAAACATTAGGCCACGGTTTGCATTACCCTCATAATTCTGTAAGTTTCTGTTAAACAAACTTCTGTAAATTGATGACAAACCAGTCATCTCGGTTGCTTATTACAACAGCTAATTTTGGGCACAACTGTTACACTGAATCCCTGGCCAACTGTGCTGGCCAGGGTGGAGCTGACTGCCAGGGTCTTTGCTCAAGGAAGGGAGATTGGCATGGTGTTTCCTTACACTGAACTACTGGTTTCAGAAGCTTCCAGAGTTACCTTTGTGGCTTTTTGCCAGAAAGAAAAAATTTCTGCCATCCTGGCAAACATGACTCTGGTCCTGGTGCCCACTTGGTTCCACAAGCCTCCAGTTCATTTTCTGGGAAGTGGCTACAGCATGAGGCTTGCAGATGAATAATGCTCCTGGCATAAAAATTCATGGTATGAAGCAAAACTACGATTTTTAATCAAGAAAATTCAAGAAAGACCTGTCCTCTAAAGTCAGACACTATCCTGGAGACACTTTGGAAACAAAATGTTTAGGCAAATTTTATTATTAGAACTCAGTGATGCTAAACTAAGCTCATAAATTTCAATTTTTGAATGTTTTCCATAAGATCATTTCTGTTTTCACATGACAAAATTAGAAGCTAGAAGGATGGTGGTTGAATGGTCAATGAATATTCTGAAGACTCACTGATTTTGAGGATATAGGTTGTGGTTCTCATCTGGGAGAAGTAGACATTGCTAAACTACAATCAGTAAAAGTTTTGCAGAACTGTGGTACTGGGTAACCTCAAGAATCTAGCTGCATCACTCATGCACATCTGGCATGACTTTTCAGATTAGACAGGATAAGAACAGAAGACAGGAGAGATAGTTCTCCAAGGCTGATACACCAGTATTAGTATCAAACGCTCAGTATCTCCGCAGAATTTTTGCAGGGAGGTATTCGTTGTGGTGAAAATGTAAAGAAACCACAGTGGAAAGGAATCCTTTAGCCAGTGTGAAAAATTCTGACTCTTTGGAGAATGTTTTTACAAAGAAAATGTGTCAGTGTAACCAGTGTGAAAAAGCCTTCCCAAAACACTGCATTTACTCTACACAAGAAAATTAATCAGGCAGTGAAATGTCCTGTAATTGATATGAAACAACCATCGATCAAAAGCTACACCTTGTGGTTTGAAAGAAAACACATGCTAAAGAGCAACGTCAAATGAAGAATGACTTGGAGGAAACCCAACTTACCTTCCTCCTGCCGCCTTCCAGAATATGGAAGAATTCATGGTGGAGACCAGACACCTCCTTTTCAGGAGCTGTGTGTATACAAGCAAGCTCATGATGGAGAAAAACCCTGGGAATGTGAAGGATGTGGTCTTCAAATCTTATTTGACATTGAAAAACTCACAATGCACTAGTGGCTATGGCATTTAGGATGGTTAGGAGAGCCTTCTCTTTTTCTCCGGGTCTTACTAAACATAGATTCACTCCTGAGAGAAACACTATGTTTCTAAGAATGTGGCAAAGACTGCACTACTTCCTCAAAACACCATTCATATGCCAGCTACATGTGTAACACATGTGAGAAAGCTTTGTTGATTCTTTAAGTATTATAGGACACAGATGAATTTACACTGGTAAAACCTTATGACTGTCAGGAGTGTGGAAAAAGCATATGCTAACTTCCCATTACAACAAGAACTCGCACTGCAAACTTTCATGCAAGTGAATTTTAGTGAATTTTCTTGTTAGGCAAATGGATGCAACTTGAGAATTTACTGTTAAATGAAGTAAATTAGACACATGAACTAAAATATAAAATGGATTTTCAAGGGAGAGAGTAAAACAGAAAATAGATAAATAGAATGTAAAGAGAAGCTGAAATAATTCCTCCAAATATCTATTTCACTGTTTCAAAAATATTTTCAGATATATGGTAATTGGTTTCATTTCTATGACTAGTTTTTCTTGCTCACTGAAAACAAAGTTTTATGTCCTTTGTAAGAGAGAATCTCTTTTGTCTGTGACGTACTCTAAGTAACATTTTTGCTATTCTTTAAAAAAATCACAATATTTAATGTAATAAATATCTTTACTCTCTAATGATTTTATTATGAAATTTTATTTTTTCGTAGAATTAAGAAGAGTGTGCTTTTTATATTTTCTTCATGTAATCTACTTTTTGTTACATTAAATTTTAAAAAGTCACACAGTCAGGCATGATGGCACATGCCTGTAATCCCAGCACACGTGGAAAATTAGAAATTCTAAGTTCCTTGTCATATAGAATTCATTCTTCAGTGAAGTTTGTGCTTGGAAAGAATTTGTGCAAGACACCCCTTACACTTAGTGGAGGTAACCTCTTGCAGCTGAAAAACTGCAATAGAGGAACATCCAAATAAATGTAAGGAATATAGGAAAGCTATAGACCTTTTCCTGTCCTCTCCTCCTCTTCATGTAGGTGTACACCCTAGGAAACACACTGAATGTCAGCAATGCAGAAAGAACTTTATTCAATGTTCACACCTTACTGAGTTAGAATTAAACTGCAGAGCAACACTGGGAAGGTAAGGAGAGAGTCAGAGCTTCCTCTGTGTTCCTCAGGTTTAGGGATCCTTTCCAATGCAAACCGTTTGAATGCAAGAAATGTGATGAAACTTTTCACTATCCCTTACTCTTTACATTTAACTATGCCCTCATGGGATGTAAAAGAAGTGTGAAGTTTTTGGGGTTTTTGCTCTCTAAAAGAGGAAAAGGACAGATTCATGAGAATTTCCATGAGTAGAAAGGGATAATGGAACGCCTTCCATTATTTTTTCTCATTAGGAAACATGCTCCACACTGGAGAGGAAATAAAATTCTTGCGAAGAGAAAAAAAGAATGTATGTATTAACTGTACATGCAAAACTTACACTAGGGAAATACCACATGAATGTAAAAACTAATGAAAATAAACTACAAAACATTTTAATACAAAAATAAAGAGTAGTGAATTAAGTAGTGTTTTGGAATACCAATTTTCAATTGTTCACAATAAAAACAATACATTTACTGAAGTAAAAATAAATGAATAGCTTATTTCTGCCACCATTGGAGAACTGTTAATTTAATATAGATGAAGTACTTGGAAATCAGCATGTGTAAGAAACACCCAGATAGTATTTGTGATTTATAAAACTTGCAAATCTGTGCACAGAAAGGCTTGTGTACAGAATACACTAAAAATGCCTTTATCATTTTAATAACAAGTACAAACATCCTTTTGAACTTCATAAGTTAAAATACATTTTAATACATATTTAAAATTACATTCAAATATGATATAATTCAATTATACCTTCAGACATGTAGCTAATGCATTTTCCTAAGCATCTACTTAAAACATTGGTATATATAAAAGTTAAAAGTTAATTTTTGTGTTTGTGTAAATCCAGCTATAATGATACTCAGTGGCTCATGGACTGACCCCGTCAGATTTCATTTGTCAGCAGATACTGTAAAAACGCC
>RJWT010027588.1:0-15465 GCA_004365215.1 Cuniculus paca
CCACCACCTTCTTCTTCGTTTAAATTCTTTTTATTCTCTTTGTGGGCTTCGAGTCATATTTTAGATTCTTCCTTGGTCCAGGGGACCCACTTACTTCCTTCTTGTCCTCTCCATGATGTGATATTCCAGCATCTCAACTGTTTCTCTGGGAGAGACTGTTTACTCTGCTGCTTACTGTTCCGCCATCTTTAGCTCCTCCCCAAATCACTCTTGCCTGAATAATGGCTCTGAAACCTAGCCAAGATTATGCATTAAACCAACCTCCACACTAATATTAGGAGGATGCGCCTACAAAATGACCAGAATACCATCCTGAAGCTTTGATATAATTAACAACACCCATGGACATAGACTATTCATTCAGACTCATAATCTCATTGATTTAAAAATGACAAAAAACAAGTGATAAATATTTAAGGAAAATGTAAAACAGGAAAGTAGAAATCAGAATAAAGGAAAACTTCAATGAACAAAACAAATTCAGAGGTCATACATTTATCATGAAATAAGAACAGAATACTATTTTAAAGAAACCTTAAGAAAATTTGAAAGACAATATGCTTTTTTGAGACAGGGTCTCACTATGTAGTTCAGGCTAACTTTGAACTCACTATGCAGTCCAGGCTGGTCTCAAATTCATGGTGATCTTCCTACCTCAGCCTCCCAAGTGCTGGAATTATAGGCATGCACCACCACTCCTGACTGGAATATGGTATTTTAAAATGTAATAGCATAAATTAAAAATTCAACCAAAGATTTGGAACAAAAACTACACAGATTTTCAAAGAGATTTAAGAAAATGTCCAAATTGGTAGAGTACGAGTTTTGAGAATACACTTTGCCCACAACACGAGTGAAAATTTGCCATACTGATTTATCACCAGAAACCTTCTGATTACCATGGATAAAAAAAGGTTTGAAAGTTTTCTTAAAAGGTGTCTAAAAGATTCTAAAAGTTTTCAGAGGAAAATTATCCATCCAAAGGATTGGTGGTCAGTTTAAAATTGGATTTGTTAATAGCAGCTTTAGAAACTAAAAGTAGTTGTAACCATGTTATGAAACTATGAATTGAGAAGAATTTCTAAACTTGAATTTGGTACAACTTCAAATACTCAAAGTTAAGGAGAGAATAATGACATTTTCAGACAAAGAAGGTCACAAAAACCTTATTTTCGTAGCAACCATTTTCAACAAGCAAACAAATATACACTTTATGCAAAACAAGAGGAAAACCAAAAGGTCTAGGCCATCCTATTGAAAACCTGCTCCTGTTCTTGGGAGAAGTCCACGTGCAGGGATGTGGGAATTGTTCTGTGCATGTGTTCTGGGATCTTTTAATTAACAGGTCATGCCTATTTCACCAGTCAGTTTTGTGACATCCTAATCTCCTATCTCAGTAGGACTTAGTGTTTTCAATTATATGTACAGTAATTTTGCAGTTCTATCAGAGAAACCTAAGCCAAAAGGAGTGGAGGAAGGCAAATATCCTCAAAGAGAAACAAAATTGTACACTAAAACTAATTTTATCAAAGAATACAATGTAATGCATTTGCCAAAAATATATACATATTATTAATATTATGTTAATATTATCAACGAGTTGGGACAGGGAATTGCTGTTAAAAATTATAATCTCTTTACTACTACTTGAATTTTAAAATTATGTATAGCTATGACTTTGAATTTTAAAAGAAATTAAATTTAAAATTTAAAATTTAAAATTATACCTGGAATTCTACCCTCTTGGGAAGCTGGAGCAGTAGGATTACCATGTTCAAGGCCAACCTGGGCAACTTGTCTCTAAAAATTAAAGAAGGCTGGATATCTCAATAGAAAACACTTGCTTAGCACGCATGAGACCATGGGCTCAATCCCCAGCTCCACAGAATAATAATAATAATTTTAAATTTTAATTTTAAAAAGTCAGGAGAACAAGTTAAATTTTCCAAGTTTCTGATTTTACTCCAAATGTGATTAATTTCCTGTCACTAAAATGAGAAGCTAACCCAAATTATTTTCTATATTCTCTCTCAATCTATTTATTATTTATTCTAAGAATATATAGATTTATATGTATATAAATTTATCTCAAAATATCATAAAAATAAAGACTTAATGAATCTACAGAATCTTCTTTACAAAGAATTAGGGCCACTGAATTCACTGAGCTGCTTCTAAGAGATTACCTTTGCTAAGTCAATAGACTGTTTTCAAGCCCATCTAGGCATCATCCTCAGATTAGAACTGCTGTAATATAGCTAACCTTCATCTCCCCATGCCAGTCTGTAAAAAGCAGCATATTCTTAAAATCTGGTGAATGCCCAGTGAATTTCATGATAGGATAATCTTTTAAGCAAGAGATTGTTTCCTGGGATACCACTGAATATCCTGTAGTTCCCATTCCTAAATTTGCACATATTCCCTTTCAATGATTTTCATCATGTATTTTTTCTTTTCCTGAATTTGTTACAGAACTGTATTTTTAAAGTGGAATTTTTTGCTAAATTCTATTGAACAAGCAGCTTCAACTTGCTAATGACAAGGTGAATTCCAGAATCAAAGAAACATGATTTGCTTTTACACATAAAATTAAAGGTTAATTATGGTAGCCATTGTTGATTTCCTATTGTCTGGTTTTGAAGGCCTGTAATGCTTTCATTCTTTTGTTTTGATTGGTTTTATACTATTTTATTTTGTTTGAATTTATTGTGTGTGAAGGTATGAACAACTATTTCAAAGAAAACAAGAGACACTATGGTAGCCACTGTTGATTTCCTATTGTCTTGTTTTGAACTCCTGTATTGCTTGCATTGTTCTATTCTGATCTGCTTTGTTCTGTTTTATTTTGTTTTGTTTTATTTTCTTTAAAATAAAAAAAATTAAAAAGCTAAAAGTCAAATTTACAAAATGTTTCTTCAAGGCACAAGTCTTCTTGTTGACTTTATTAAAAATAATATGTTATATACTGGATCAGACATTTTGATTGGAAGCCCAACTGTGTAGAATATGCCCTACCAGGAGGATTACCTAATGCCATATTATATTCTCCCAACAGATACTAAGCTTAGAAAAAAAAGAACTAATTTGCCAGAGTCATGCATAAAATCTTTTGTAATATATGATACTCTGCATCTTTATATAAAGCATTTTAGAAACCCAGAGCAATTGTATCTGAATCTTTCCATTGAGACAGTTAAGCAATATCATACACATCATTATTTGAATTTTGCCCATATATTTTATAGCTATAGATAGATAACTCAGTTGGACTACTTAATGAATATGGTACTTTTTTCCTTAAAAAAGAAAAGAATTTTTTAAAACAGTGAAAATGCAACTAGTGTATATTTTTAATCTAAATAATTTTTTTAAAAATGTGAAGTACCGTATCTTATTTTTAAAACTTTCACTCTTAAAAATTTAAGCACTCAGGAAAAATTAATAAAATTAATAATGAAGTCACACATGAATATCTCCTTGGTATATTCTGTTTCATAAATCTCTGTGAGGTCAAGGCTAAACTCTTCACCTTATCAGGAACAATTCCTAGCAAATTCTTTGCTGCATCCAGTGCAGCTGTCAAAATCTCCCAGGGTGGGGGGTGGAGGACTATGAAGAAATGAAGGCAAGAGTGAAAAATGCAGGCAGCTGAGGTCAGGTCTCCACTTTGGTGGAGAAAAGAAGTCACCCAACAACTGCAGAGTATTTATGTATACACTCAACAGGTTGATGTCAGGTGAAACCCTTCTGCCTAACAACTTGTTCACCTGGCTCGCCTCAGGCACCTCGTGTTTTCAGGGCTATAACAACTTGTTTGTCTGACTTGCCTCAGGTGCTCCATGTTCTTGGGGTTGGCCTTGCTCTAGCCTTGCATGTGTGATCCATCTTCAGCTTCAACTGCTCCCCACAATTTTTCTTTAAAACTAAATTATTACTCTGTATCATGTTTTTAAAAAGTAAGATGTGGCATTTGATGCTACAACATTCATCAGTTCTGAATTTCTGGACTGAAAACAATTAGTCATCTAAATCTAAGGACATTTTTAGTTGTAAAACACCTGAATCAAATTGCCATATACTACAAAATAAAAAATAGATGAAAATTACACTTGCATTGTGGAAAAGTCCCATCACAGTGTGGCACACTCACAGGATTTAGTTTCCTTCTCTCAGCTCTGTCTTCCTCATGTGATGGCTTCATTACAGGTTTTACCAGTGGCTCTGCACAGAGACATATACATCCATCATGGTGATGGCATCCAATGTGACAATGACAATATGTGGTACCCTCTCTGCAGTCCCAGCAAATGTGCCCTGTGCTTCCTGCAGTTTCAAGTCCATCATCAGCCAATTCGTGTGGCCAATAAAATGCAGAGCTTGAAAGGCCTTGGGCTGAGTTGGAACTTTATCCACTGAGTACATGGACAAACATTTCCCCTCTAAGGTTTGATTTGCCAGTTGCATGACTGAAAAGGCTAATCATCACATTGACTCAGTTTCATTTAAAACATAACTTCTGTTTCCCATCCACGCCACACTATCATAACTTTAAAATGCATAATTGTAATTCTTGGTCATGATAATGATCTAGCAATAATTTGGTATATTATAGCAAGTTAGAATTCCTAGAACAAACAAGTATGTTTTGAAAATCCAATTCTTCCCATTAAGAACATAATGCTACAGTATCTCAGACTGAGAGTGTATAATAAATTCATTTTTCAAATAAAATGTTAATGACACCAGTTTAACATCATATTTCTATTTTTAGGAAAAAGTAATCAAGAATTTTCTCTTCTCAGATTTTCAGGGCACTTTGTATTATATCATATATTCTTCAATTGTATTTTGAAAAAGTAATTGCAAATACTCTCTTTTCTGGTGGGTTTCATTATTGTTGTTTGTGTGCGGTGCTGGGGATCAAACCTAAAGCCTCATGCATGCCAGGCAACCACTTTCCACTGAACTACATTCCCAACCCATAATTGCAAATGTTAACTCAATTTTTACACTGAGATATGGACAAATTTCTTGTATAATTGTATAGTAATTAAAGTGCAGGACTAATTTCCAGAAAAAAAAATAAATTCTAATGTCTATCTAATCAATAATAATTTGGGGTACAAATAGAACCACAATTTGCTGTCAGATATCTGTACAAAAGATGGATTCCAAAGCTGTTTTCAACACATTCAACACATTTTCTTTTCCATGGAATTTACATGTATTGTTATTACTCAAAACCTGGGCCTTTTGTGACCACTTCTTTCAAAATGACCATTGCTGCTGCCAGTGGGGTCCTGAGAGGGGATCATAGGAGATTAAGACAGGACACATGAGAAAAGGAAAGCTGGGACAGGGTGGTACATGGCTCTCTGATAGAGAAGTAGCAACACTGTGCCAGTCATAGCATCTTTATTTATCAAAACTTGAAAGGGAGAAAGCACGTGACAGGGTCAAAAGTGCAAGTTCTCAGTATTTTGCTGAGAACACTGAAAGCAGAACATTCACAGAACTGTTTGTGCTGTAGTTAACAGGGAGGAACGATGAGGGGCCAGACTCCAGCTGATATGCAGCTGAGCTAGAGGTCGGCTTGTTTACAGCATCTGCCTCTGGCATTTCATGGTCCTGGGACTGGCTTTGCTCTAGTCCCAGTGAGTCCCTGACCTCCAGCTCAGCAGTTCCCCATAGGCCACTTTAAAACAAAAGACTTTGCCTACTATATCATACCAGATTCCAACTACTTTTTGTTTGTTTCTGATTGATTCCAAGTGATCTTTGTGGATACCACTCTCCAAAAACCCACCTGAAATTTTACAGATGCAACTCCAAGTACCCTAAGCTAAGGTTTTTTTTTACAGCATGTTGTATATACATAGTTAATTCTCATTTTTGCCAGTAGTTATGTTCTGTAAAGCCACTGCAAATCCTGAATTAACAAATACTGAAGATTTTCTCATAAGAGACATACTGGTCACAGAGTCTTCCTCAACCATTTAATTAACGCATGTTTGTTTTAAAAACTGTCTAGTTCTTGTTGGTTCACTATATATTTTTGTTCTGTATATTGCTGACTCATGAACACAGAACTCTTAACCAACCATATTACAATTCATGCCTGAATGAGTCATGTCTAACACGTACAGTTTCTCCCTACCACACACTACAGGCTTCTTGGGCTGAGAAACACCAAATGGAACTTTAGCAGTCCACTTGGGGGCCATTCTATACAATGATATAACCAAGAAAAAGCACAAAAATGTAAAAAATATGGCACTATGTCTCAAAAAGGATACTTTTATTTTTACGGTATGAAAACTGAAACATGAAAACAGAGCATTGTCTTGTTCTGATTCATCTTGTAATGTGCATTTGGGCAATTTAATTTTTTTGCTACTCTGCATATTTATGAATGAATATAAAGCATCATGAATATTAATTTGGGGAATCTTCCATACATTTTCAGTGTGGCTAATTTGCTGTATTATCACTTTCTTGTTGCTGGACCAAAACACCCCACTCCTGCCACTTAAAAGAAGAGAGGCTTATTTTGGCTCCCAGGTTCAGTTTACAGTCAGCATCCTCCAAGGTAGAAATTGCCGAGTGAAAAAGCAGGATGGAAAGAAGAAGCTCACCTGGAAGCTGGGAAGGACAAAAAGAAAAGGAGAAAGAAAGAGAGAGACAGAGAGAGAGAGACTCTTCTATGTCATTCCCTTTCAGCAGTGAGCCCCCTCTTCCTACCAGACCCCACTTCATAACAGCACATCCAGCTATGAACTCATCACCTGATTAACATATTGATGAGCATGAAACCCATGATCTAATCACTTTCCCAAGGTCCCACCTTTGACCGCATGAGATTTTGGGGGAATAGTTTAGAACCAAACTACAGCATTTTCAAATATGGAATCCATAACTAATGACAGTAGACAGTATCATCTATCTGTCTATGACTTTTAACTCTTTATTCAAAATTTTACACCTTTACTTGCCATCTACCATGTGAATCAATATTTTGTTTCAAATTTAAGTCTCTCAAAATTTTAGTACTCATTTTTAAATTATTCCCTTCTGCTATTTTTTAAGGTTCAAATAAAAATGTGTGTTGCTTTTTGTTATTTTATTTTCTAGCTCCATTTTGGAGAAGTTAGAAAAAAGTTGTTGTGATCATAGTTCCCAAACATATTCTGTCTAACTAGATTTTGAGGTGCCATTTACTTTGTCTTCTTTTTTTTTTGTAGTCATAATTCATTTTCAAGCTGCAAATTATACACTGATAAGTTGAAATTTTTAGGCTTCTCTAAAGAGACAGCTTCCTAGTGCCTGAAGCCAAAATGAGATTTGCATGATGTTGCATTTAGAGGTCAGAAGCTAAGCTGGAATTGAAAAGTTATTTGTGAGCTGCTTTTGCATTGCTATCTCTTTCTTTTAAATCCAGGTGGAAGACAGAATCAACAGATTCCTGAAATTAGAAATATAAAGCAAGTACCAACTTTGAAGTATTTGAAGCCTCCTCATTTTAAAGAGATTATTGTCTTTCTTACTTCAGAGTAGGAGAGGCCATGAAGCATTAGAACTTTTAAATTAGGTCTCAGAATCTATTTTAATGCCGTTAATAACTTTTTCAACTGCCTGGCCTAATTCAGTGTATAAAAAAAAAGTGAGAAAATATTTGATATCTTAACTTTTTAGTAAAAGATAAATGTGAATTTCAAGTGTTCTACTTTTTCTACTTACCAAACTATTTATTTATAAAGGATTATAATGGTTATGCTGTGCATAGTTTTGACTGTACCCTGAAATATTGGCATTAAGAGATGCAAGAAAGAGTCTTTTGACTGAAAAGTGTTAACACAATTTCTTGAATTTTCTTCACAGTTCCTGACTGTTTAATAGCATTCTTTAATCCTATCTTCCTCCCTCTGATACATGAGCTTTACCCCTGGTGTGATTTCCTTTGCCACTTAGTGAAACTGAATTTCTGTCATGGACAATCAGCAGCACATCAGAGTATAAACTGATGTTGCTTTATCTTTGTTACTTGTGTCTGAACTTTGGCCTAATAATCCACAGCACTAACCAAAGCCATGGGGTTGATCACTCTGAGGGCAAAGGTTGAGTTAAAGTTGTAAAAGTCAGAGTTGAAAACAACATTAATAGTGACTATCATTGTACATTTTACTCTCTCTGGGTAGTTCTTATCAAAATGGCCGTTAACTGCTTATCAGACTTGAATTTTCTGTTTTTATATGATTCACTCTTTGGGCAAACTAATTGTCCCCTCTGTTGCCAATAATTCAGTCTTGAGAATTAGTGTCCAAATTATTTTAATAGTTTAAGAAAGCCATGTAAATTTGAAATAGGATTGTACACTGATCTACATTATCTACTCCATGAAGTACTATAAAACTGTGAGCGTAATATCATAAGGATAGAAAATCTTAGATCATGTCATTCAACTCTCAGTCTCACACACATCTGTCCTTTTACCACCACAGACATGTTAGCATTCTGGGACTATGACAAAATATCTGAGAAAATCAACTTTAAGGAAGAAAGGTTTATTTTGGTTCATCATTTCAGAGATTTCACTTCATGGTTAGTTGACCTTATTACTTTGGAGCTGTATGGCAGTTCATCACAGTGGTTACCACATGTTGGAGCAAAGATGTTCAGATCCTAGCAGCCAGGAAGCAAGAGAAAAAGAAAGGAAAAATCAGAGTCCCAATATTCCCTTCAAGGGCATGACCCCAGTGAGCTAGCTTCATTGGATTAGACCTCACCTCTTAAAGGGTCCAACACCTCCCAATAGAACCACAGGCTGGTGACCAAATCTTCAAACACATGCACCCTTGGGTGATACTCAAGAACCAAACCATAGCATATCCAAAGAATCTTACTGCACTGTTGTTATTCAGTCTCTTTATGTCCCAGTAATCCACACATTATGAAAACTAAAGCTATATCTGGAATTATTCACTATTGTATGCCTAGCTCACACAAGATGACTTTCATTGTTTAATGAATCAACAAATAGGGTAAACATGTAAAAATTATATTTGGTTTTTCTATATAAAGCATAAATTGATATAGTTTGTCATTTCAATCTGAATTTTTTTTGACAATTATTACTTTATGAAAGATAAAATAAGAATAAAAAATAGATTATATAAATCTTTTTCTATCATTTTGTAAGTGTCATGGGGGGAGGGGTACTGGGGATTGAACCCAGGGTCTTCATACTGAGTTTCATCCCCAACCCTTTTTGCTTTTTGAGACCAAATCTTGTTGAGTCACTGAATTGCATAGTCTGGGCTTGTGCTTGCAATCCTCAGTCTTCTAAGTACTAGAATTACAAGTTTTTTCCACCACTCCAGGCCTATGAGTGTCACTTCTGTGTACTTTTTTTTTTCTTTTTGGTTGAAAAGTATAAACAAAAAACTGTATAAAAAAAAGTATAAACTGTATAACAAAAAAGTATAAACTAAAAACTGATCTCATTCTTTCCTTTCAGCATTCATTCAACACGCATGCATCACATGTCCACATAATGCCATGCTTGATACTTGTGAGGTTCAAAATTGGATAAGGCACAATTGCAACCATAAAAAAAAAATCATCCATACTAGGCACGCTGGTGCACGCCTGTAATCCCCACACTCATGAGGCTGAGGCAGGAGGATAGCTGCAAGTTTGGCCTACCAAGTGAGTTTGAGGCCAGCCTGAACTGCACAGTGAAACACTGTCTCAAAAAAAAGACAAAGAAAATCATCCCTATGATTTTGCCTATGATTCCCAGATGTCCTTTGTGCACATCATGGATACAAAGTATAAGGAAGGAATGTGGCTTCTGAGGAAGCCAAATAATAGAGTGCTGTAGGTACAAGATTTTGCCTAAGGTAAGCATGAAAACAAAGAAGAAACACAGCACCAAGAGAAAAGCGGATAAAGGTAATATGATTAAGAGATAAAAATAAACAGAAATGAAGAAAGCCAGAAGCATGTAACTAGGACTGAACTCAATGCTTCACTACAGCATTATCTTTAAAATCACATCTTAGAAACAGCCAATCATTTCCGAAATCTTTATCTATGAATACTCTTATTCACAGAAATGACATAGGTAGCTGCTGGGTTCTGCACTGAGACCAAGAGACTTAAAAGAGCATCACTCTTACACTGCATTTAAGCTGTTGCTACTGTTGCTGCTATTAATTTGCTCGCTCATGTTGTTGAGATTAAGTACAGCCCACATCCTAATATTTTCATCTGCTAATGTAAAAATGAAGAATTTCCAACATTCTAACATATGATGATGTTAGAAAAATTAAATAACATGCTGCCTTTGAAAATACAACATATACATGGCAGACTTCACATAATTAGAGAAAACTGAGAAGTCACTATATCAGGAGAAATCTTTTCCAGTGAAAGAAGCAAAAAAGCATCATAAATACTGCATAACAAAAAAGATTCAGGTTATTCAAAACTCAGAAGTTTCTCAGTTCTCCAAATTCTCCAAACTCCTCCCAACTGCAGAAAACGGATCAGGGACTCTGCAGAGGAGATATTAAAACAGAAATCCATGGTTATGAGAAATCATTCTTAGGATACCAGGCTGCAGGTACATCTTAGGAAATTTAATGAAGGAGGGAGAATCTTCTTACGTATGATCTTCGCTCAGATACTCACAAAGGTCATCAGAACAAAGAAGGCAATAGTCTAGCTGACTCCTAGCAACTGATAGAAGTCCTATAGTCACATCAGCATTGGTGGAACAATCACTGTGCCACTATCAGGTGACATCTTCAGACCCCAGCCACTGAAAGGATTAAACTAAAGCTGAGGTTTCATATATAAACATTAAGAATTGATAAAAATAGGGGCAATATGGCATACAGAAGAGACTCATAAGTGGATGACACAGGATCAGAATGCAAAAGCAGTACCAGAGCAGAGAAAATACAGAGTCATCCCCCCAGCTAAACATGCAGTAGACATTTGTCTTATATATAAATATGATTCTATTTGTATGTGTCTCAGTTACTTTTTTTCGTTGCTGAGACAAACACCTGACACCCAAAATTAGGGAAGAAAAGGTTTATTTAGCTCACAGTTTCTGGAGATTTCAGTCCATAATCAGCTGGGTCCAAGGCAGGGTGGCATGGCACAGGGATAGGACTTCAAGGCAGCAACCAGAGCAAAAGAAGGCAAAAGCCCAAGCCTCTTCTCCTCCCTTGTATTGTACACAGGCCACCCCCCTCCCTTTCCCAGGGTGGGTGTAGCACTCACAAAATGTCCTTGCCCTCCTTTGCACAGGATGAGGATATTTACAAAGTAAGAACCCTGGCTCCCTGCTGAGTCTCTCAGTTAAACTTTTAACCTTCTCAAGTTGACACAATGTATTAACCATAAGAGTATGTATGTGTGAGTACTTAAGGATGTATACATGTTCGTATTTATTTTCATGTCAATCCACCAATTGACAAGTTCATTTATAAGAAAAATAAGTAATAGTTTACTTCATTGGATGAGCTCAGTCATTCAACTAACTGTAAAGCTGTCTTTAACGTTCTTACATTAAAGAGCTTCTATTTTTTTCTTATCCTGTATGCAGGGCTGACATTCAAAATGGTTCAGAGGCATTAACCCTTCAGTTATGTGGGTAGTGAGAATTATCTAGGTAGTAAGAGGACAGAAGGAAAAGAAGGAAGGGGCCCAAGGAAAATAGCCATTTAGCAACATTTTCAGAAGTGCAGTCATGCACTGCATTATGATGATTCAGACAAGATGGGCTGCATAAACTCTGGCAGTCATGCACAATGGTCACCTTTTCACTGTGTCTTTACATGGCTGGGAGAGAGAAAAAACACTGAAGATCTCTGCTGTTTCTCCTTATAAGAACGTAGGTTCTATATCAAGAGGGACCCACCATCATGACTTCATCTAAACCAAATTGTCTCCCAGAGCCTCCATCTCCAAATGCCATCACTTTGGGGGTCGTCTTCAATATCTGAATTTTAGGGGGACACGTTTCAGTACATCACATTAATAAGGCCCCCAAAGCATCTAAATCTAACTTGGCCACAAAGGAAATACTTCTGATCTCAAACCATTGGCCCTCTTATCTAACCATAGTCATAAGACGCCAACCTTTTATCAAGGATAGACTTGAAAATTTTCCATCCCCAAAGTGATAATGATCATATTTCCTCACGAATATTACAGACTTACATTATCCCCAATTCCCTATGCAAATGTAAACTTTACAAGAATTAAGTGAAATTTTATAAATATTTAATTAGCAGTCTTATTCTGAAGAGTATTTCCTTTTAGAACAAAACAAAACTAAGTAAAATGTGAATGAAAATGACTTAAATTGGAAAATCACTCTCTGTGTAATAGAAGCACCAAATGAATTTGTAGATGGACAATAAATGAGCTGGCAATGAAGAGTAATACACTAAAGATTCTATTCTTCACCTACCATATTTCTTGTATCTGATAGAATCTAAGTTGACCACCTTACCAACATCTCATGATGTGGAAATGCCAACATAGAAGAAAAATGTTAGAAATGGAATTCTCACCATCTATGGTATTTGTTTCACACTTACCATATGAAGCCTAGAGCATCAGTTATTATTGTAGGCATAAATGTACTCAGTTTCTACAATTAAGTTATAACCCAAGCTCCATGAAGATCAGAGCCATATCTCTCTCTCTCTCTCTCTCTCTCTCTCTCTCTCTCTCTCCTTCTCTCTCTCTTTTTGAGCAGAATATATTTATTGAAAGAAAGAAAGTTTTTGTCTGAGAAAGAGAGACAGAAGTGTTCCCAAGTGGGTTGCCAAGGACCCTGTCTTTTCTAGAGCAAAATCTCAAGGTGAGGTGGGTCCAAAGTGGGGAAAACATGGGAACTCACAAGGTGGTCATGAGGTGGAACAGAACTACAGTCAACCAATAAGATTAATTGCTCAGGTAAAATTGATTAAGTCGGGGACCAATGGGGAGGTGAGTCACATATCAAGCAGGCATGCTTAAAGAGTCATGACTCGTCCTACAGGAGATTGGTATGGTGACTCCTGGCTTCCTCAGGGTGATAGAGACCTATTTAGAATACCAATTCCTGATGCTTATCCTTAGGAAGTATGTGGGTGCATTTGATTTATCTTTTGTTTTGAGGTCTGGCCCACAGTGGAGGTGTCTGTCTCCCCCACAGCTGCAAGATGTCTCATCTTCAGTACTGGCTCCTTTGAAGGCCCAGCCCTGTCTGACTGCCTATAATATTTCTACCTAACTCAGCTGCCTGTAATAATCCCCACTCTGAAGAAGTAACTTGAACTGCAGTGAGAGAGTAATGGGCAATGACCGATCTGGCTTCTTCAGGCTGAAGGGGGTCATAGTTGTTGATGGGCAGCATACATTCTTAATTGTTTCTTTGCCTTTGTCTTCTCCAAACTTAAATCTGTATACCTACCCAAGATAAAAATGCCTGGTGCCTGTGGAAGGCATTTAGATAGACTGTCTGCAGAGTATCCCTGACTGCCGATCAGAGCCATATCTGAATGACCATGCCTTTCATTTTTTAAAGTGTGTAACTATTTCAATATTATACCAATTAAGAATAAACAATTATTAATCCTATTTAACCAAGCTAACACTATGTAGATTTTTCTGTTTCCTTTGAACAAGTGCTTTCACATTCCCAGTTTTATTGCTTTCATGATAGACAGATTAAATGTAATTCATGTTTCCAAGAGCTATCCTGTTTTCAAATACCCCATAAGGTTATTTAACAATATACTGACCATTTCTTTGTCCCTAATTTAGTCTTCTGAAAGTTTTTCTACTATAAGTAAGTCTGAAAAATGCTAGTTCATGCAAATGGCTTCTAGTTTATCTTAAATTATGCCCACAGGGTAAACATTCAAGTGATATATATTTTCTATACCAGCATCAGAGTCCAGAATTATTTTGTACACAGTAAGCACACAATAATGTTTGCTGTTAGTAGTGGGAACAATCATGACAAATATAAAAGTAGGCCAAAATAATTTTGTGAACAAATGAGACTGTAGTTATACAAATTGCATTAAAAAATTATGGCAATTATTCAAATGATCTGATGAAATCAGGTACCGCAAATAAGAAAAATGTGGTGTAACTCATCTAAATTGTTTAGTTGGGAATGTAAAAAGACTCCTGAATGCAAGCTTAGGTAACTTTAGTTTCTTAGACGTAAATATACCATTTCAAAAACAGGTCCACTAAAATTTACCTTTTATTCTTTTATTTTTTTTATTTTTTTTATTAGCACACATTTACAGTACATAATGATTACATTTATTGTGGGGAGTTAGTACATGCACATAACGCATCTTAAATCTTTATTCTGACTTTTCGTTCCCTACTCCTCTCCTCCCTTCCTGGTCCTTCCAATTCTTGGTCCCCTTCCCATTTGCAAAAGCTCTATTCTCATTTTTTTTCTTCAGTTCTTTTTCCCCATTCCCTTTCCCTACCCTCACTCCCCTCTTTTCCCACCCCTCACTTTTCCCCCATCCATTGAAAAAGGTCTCCCTACTTCCTATCTAATCATATTCTATTTTGCTCTTTATTAATATATTGTTCAAGTTTCTCATATAAGAAAGCCCATGCAATATTTAAGTTGTGTGTCATTTATTTCGCTTGATATTATGGTCTCAATGTAGTATTTATACATAATGAGCTGCTACTCTGTCAGAAAGAAAAATTAAAATACTGCATCACTTAGTACTCAACCTTATTTAATAATTGACTCCCAAAACAATATTTTATTTATATGGCACATATGATTTCATTCTTTAATTTATTAAGCTATGCACATAATAATGTCTTCAAGTATACCATTTATTTATTTATTTATTTATTTTGGTACTGGGGACCAAACTTGCCAAGCAAGCGCTTGTACTGCTGAACTAAATCCCCAGCCCCAGTATATCTATCTTTTAAAGTCACATCTTCTTTTTGAGAGGTGGGGAGTAGCAGTGGCTAAATAAAATGACTCAATTCTTCACCCTAAATACACTAAAGGATGAGGTGTCCAGCTCTCAGAGCTTCATGTTCAGAGGCTAAGATTTTTCAGGCAAGCACAATTCAACTAATCTCACTGTGGGATGCTTTCTCCTCCCCTAAAATTCTTCCTCTTCAAGAAGACATTCCCAAGAAGACCAGTAAGGCAAATATGTTTTGATGGTTAAGTAGACCATGATGGAGCCCTTCCAAATATAAAATATAAGATAAATGACTGCAAATCCCACCTAATTTTGCTTAAAAGCAGTCCTATCTTCCTTCAGGTGACAAACACAACTGTGGCCATCTTCCCCCAACTCGTGGAACAAATTAAGTTTGTGAACTGAGGTACCACTGAATGGACATTTATAAAGTATTTTTCCAACAGAAAAATAAATGTTGTTCTCACACTCAGAA